>PVJX010046942.1:0-12090 GCA_004027295.1 Dolichotis patagonum | reverse complement strand
TCAATGATCTGATTCTAGATAAGGTTAGAACCTCTGTCCAAGTCTGTTTCCTATTCTTGACACCTTTATAGACTTTCCACATAAGGCTTTCACAATGCTGAGTTATTTCTAATTTCAAGTAAACAAATCCTTCTCACTTTGTGATTTGGAAAAAAGAGATGTCAAATAATCATTTAACTAGGTGGTCCTGAGGAATAAAAAACATGTAGTTTGAGTGAGTGAAGATACAATGAAGAAATAGCAACACATTTAAATGTTTGAAGAAGGCAGACGTATTCTGTGTGAACACAATATAAAGTTTGTATTTGAGGACACAGGTAGTTTCAATGTTCTCATTTTAAAGAAGTTCCTAAAGTTACTACTATATCAAAAACTCCAAGAATAATAAAAAGTATACAGGTTACATTTTGATGAAAAAATTCAGTATGACCCTAACAAATAAAAATTGAACTATGATTGAAATGCACTCTCGGAAATAAACTTTATTTTCAAGAAGATATCAATGTTGTAATTATGTATATAGGAATTCAAATACAGTGCAAATAACACAGATTTATGGAACTTATTTAAAACATTCAATAAATGTTTATATTTTATAGGAAAGGATAAAGATCTGTTTCATTACACTAAGATCCTCAAAGGTCTTAGATCTTAGAGAGATCTAAGATCCTCCCGAATCTGGGACATAATCTTCTCTTTATTCTGACTTCACTCAGTTCTAGAGGGTTTGTTAACTGTGGTCTCTAGCGACTGCTGCAGCGGTAATTTTCTCTGGTGTCCTAATGTCCTGTTCAGCAGTAATGACTATATAGCGTTGAATTTTCTGCTCACGGTAGTCATTGAGGCATATAAGATAATCTCACTTCCCTTCAACAATCAGTTCTTCCCAACCTAATGGAGCACATTTGTAGTAGTCAGTTTGACAGTTGGGCTAAACTCATCACATTTGGTTTTGTTTAGTTTTTCTCTTAATTCCCTGAATTTTGGTCTCTTGGATTTCAAAGATCTTAACGGTTCAAAGATCTTAACGGTTTCAACTGAAACCATTTTGGATATAATAAGTACTTTCTAGGTACACAAACTCCGAAATTATCAGTGAGCAAGGGGAAAAAAGGAGTTCAAACTTGAGAGTATTACCCTCTTCTACTTCCATTATAACTCCCATGACTCAAGTGAATATGTCACAATGACTGTTGTAACTTCTATTTGGATGTATGTTCTTTGAGAAAACATTTCAGGAATATGGTTTTAAAATTGTAAATATTTACCACATATTATTCAATCTTGTTGATACATTAACTTTTGTGTTCCACATATACATTAATGTTGATACATTAACTTTTGTGTTCCACGTTCTATGTGCTTTCTTGCTTTATCTCTTTAACAGGTAGGTCCACAGTATACTCTAAAACTCCGTGTCTCACCATTAATTCCAGAGCAATATTAGCACTCAAATGTTATGGCATCTAAAATAATTAGCAATTTTGCTAATGGTGCTTGATTTAAAGATATCCAACTACATTTTCAAATGAAGAGTGTGGGGAATTTCATGTACAAATCATAGTCTGTAAGCAGATGGTTGCTTCTCTTCTGCATCAAGAAGTTGGCACTTGGGAAGGGGTAATGTCCCGGAGAAAGACCCGTGTGCAGCAGTCAATGTAATAAGTGCCCCATCCATGCAGAAATGGCCAGATCTAAGAAGGTCTTAGGTAGAGTTTCACTTCCTCTAGAAAACCAATGCTTGGTAAAACACTTGAGTACTTTGATATTAGAATCATCTGTGATATCACTCAAAACATTAGTTATTTTCATATTCTCTCTTTTCTTTTGTTCTTTTTGGTCATCTTTGCTTCCCTTTTATGGCTTCTTTCAATGTCACTCTCAGGTTTTTTTTCCCAGTGCTACTAATATTAACTTGAAAATATTCTTGACTCACAACACAAGCAGTTGTTGTCTTAAGTGAGAATTTGGTCAAAGGGCAACAACTTTATCTGTGTAATGGGAAAGCTTTGACTTTATAGGAGGGAGAAGGTGGGATTACAAATGAGGCAGAGACACTTAAGCATTAGGAAAGAAAACTGTGGAGGTTTGCATAGCAATTACTTAGGAATACTAATAAAGAAATATTAAGGAACATTTAAAAGTAACCTTATAATAAAACAAATGAATGTTTTTATGAAAGTCTAGGTAGGCAGTCTGACATATACTGTGTGCCAAATTAATAGCATCTTAGAAAACACTTTGAACATATTGCCCACACGAGTGAGTTCAACTCAGACAAATAAGCAATAAAGGGTAATTTGAAGTGCTCTTTTCCAAATCAGAGGGTTCTGTAGGTACCATTAACAGCAGCAGTTTTTTGTTTCATTTAATTATTGCTCTTACAACTTTATAATTTACATTATTTTTATAAAAATCAGTCGCTTTAGAATGGATTTTAGTAACCATATTTTTCTCATGGTTTACTAATCATGTCCCTGTCCTCTAACTCAGTACTCTTGGGTTTTTTCTATTCTCCAATTAATTATTAAAATTAAAATAAATGATGTAAGCACCTTTGTAAATGCACATTATCTGTGGGAGGTGAGAATTCTACCATTGAACCACCAATGCTCACCGCTCTATTATCTGTGTATAATAGTCAAAAATCTTTATCAGAAACAATATAGTCATTCTTCTAGCAATCTCAGTGAGTAGTTGTTAAAATTCACAGTGCCAAAATAATTATTGCAAATTAGTCTATCTTAATTCTTCCACGATGTCTTAACCTAACAATTTTTAATTAATCATTTGCCAATTTGATCTTTAAAATTTTTTCATTATAATTTAATATGAAAATTGCCATTAGTGACAAAAGTCTTAACATTTAACAAGAATTGTGTTAAAAATCCTCCCAGTAGACTTTTTATGAATTAAAATGTATTGAATTTCCTATCCCATTAGTTCTTTCTGACTATGATAGCAGTGTGTGATAACGATAAAAAACATATATACACTAAAAATAAATTCAGAATTTTTTATTGCTATACCGCCTTATACCTTATGGAATTTTTGAAATGGGAAAAATACATAATTCAGAATGAGCATCATAGTTTTTCCTCTTCCTTTAGAATTATATTGAGTAGGAAAAATATATGAGTAATATGTTGCCTTTTGCAATTCATGAAAAATTAACTAAATGTCTAAAATATGCTTACTTAATAAGTTATAGATATTTTTAGATATTATTTCTCAGTTGAAATAGGAAATTAAGATATAATGAGATTTAAAAAATTGAGATATGGGATAGAAGCAGCTTAAAATTAAATTTTATTTGCGTTTTGTTAACGTCTGTATTTAAGACCCTGAAATTTGCCTGATGTTAACAGAATGGAAATAAATCCAAATACTTATTATTTGTTTATTATTATATAAATTTTTTTCTATTAATTTTTCTAAGTAGATTTAGAGTAATAATAGTCATTGGGCAGAGTTATTCATAGCTGCTCCATGAATCCTCTACAACTCAAAATCATTGTTGTTGTAGCCTTACTGTACATCAGTGAAATTATCTACTTCTATGTCAGTTTCAATTAATAAATTGTGAATATCTTGAAGACAGTTTCTATTTCTATGTCTTCTTCATATTTCTGCAATTACACAAACTCAAAAGAAATGCATATACCATACCCTTTTGGTTTTCTTAAGTTAACTCTTTCCTAGTAGACTGAGAGATTGTTGTTCAGCCTATATCATTGTTAGGCTACCTTTCCCTCTCTGTTGTTCTCAACTGTTCCATGAGGCTTGCTGAAACAAACTGTGTGAAAACAGCCCAATTTCTTTACATCAGTCTTGATCATCTAAGTCTATCTGGTCTGTGGAAGAAGGGTGGTTCCATCGTTTTTAGGTCATATTTGAGTTATTTGGTGAAGTTGGGCTCTGGAGTCCAGCCTAGCTAGTTATTTCAAGCAGCCATTCATTCATCAAAGATCCATCATGACGGGTATTGGTGGATCTTAAATTCCTTCTGTGGGTTTAACCATATCATCTTCCAAGAGTTTCATTTTTTTAGAGCCATGAAATATCCAGCACAATCAACTCAGTTTTACATTTTAAAACAAGGCAAGACAACAGTTAATCTTCAGAAATGTTAGGCCTTTGCTCAATTACACTGTAGTATATCCTGAATGAATCAGGGTCCACTGAGTTCCATCTTGCCAGAATGAGAGGACAAGATCAGGAAGCAATATGCACATCAATATCTTAATATATTTTCTAATCATAGTAATGCACTTTGTACAAAAAAGATTCTTCCACATAATGGATATTCATTAAAGAGTTCAAAATGGCTGAAAAAGTTAATGGGTCTCTTTTTGATGTAAAAAACAAGGACTTGTCTCTTTTCAATTTTAATATTTTATCTAGTATTTAGGATAAGCATTATGCATGATAGGGAACTCTTTGAACTAGAAATATGATCTTTATGATTACATAAAAATTTACCTTTTCTTGGGCCTGCTGCTATGGATCCTTACATTCCCTCAGGTAATAACTAGAGGCCATGTTAGAAAAATTGCCTTCAAATTAGTATATGAAATTGATTTCTAGATAAGGATTAATGGATAGTGCATTTTAAACTCAATGGAAACACATTCCTATTGGGAAATTTAGGCACCATTCTGGTGGGGGAGAGATTCTGGAACAGAGCACAGTATGAGTTATAAAATAGCAATTCATTGAACCCAATAGCCATTCTTTAAAATGTACTTCTAGGAGAGAAAATAAGTACAATATATGTTTCTGCTCCTTGGAAGGCATGTCACCCTTTTGGGCAGTCTCTACACTTTCAATTGGGGTCATGGGACCCATACATTGGGCCATACACCTCTGTTGAAAATTTTAAAACATGATTAATTAGGGTTTTAATAAAATTCTCTTCTATAGAAGATACATGATAATCTTTTTTGTATTGAATATTCAATAAGGGTTTTTCATCTTTCTGATAGAAAGTAACTTTTATTCACTGCAAATTATTAATGGAAGAATTAGAAGCTACTAATTTACAAATCTCTAGAATATAATAAATAAGAGTCCCCTCGTGCTATGGAAGTGATAACTAGTTTGGATCAGACATAAATTATTGACAGAGTCCCGTAACTTAGTCTATTTAAATTTCGAATAAAGTTTGAATTGAGAAATTAAAATATTAAGGTTAACAATAAGTGAAATTAAAATTTCATGTAAACATAGCAGAAAAATACATGTAATATTAAAATTTGCCAAAATTATATATTATATACATCAAAATAATTATTTTCAAAGAATTTAGACTTTTCAGTAGGTATTCTGTAATATTTCTAAGAATTTTGTGACATTCATCATAGCATGTGTATATTGAGGATCAATGTATCAGTGTATATGTGTGCAGTGAATATATAAAATCAGGTTCAATGAATTTTAATTTTCTGTTAAAGCCATTTTCAAAATAGAAAGACAATTTGATGTTTTTGTTTGAATTTCCCTGAAAACCTAAGAATGTGATATTCTAGTAAATATGCAGGCTGACTAGCAGACAGTGTTATTTTGTGAAATATGTATATCATTCTCTGGAGGTCAGAAACAGGATTGCCTGTACTTGGAGTGCAAAGAAAATGTCCTCACATAGACATGATACAAAACATACTTTCATATTTGAATCAATTTTTATTCTACAAAGATTTAGAATCTTCTAAGGAATGAAAGTAGAAGAAGAAACAGCATATCTCATAGAATGAGAAGCAGAAGGAGAGAGAGTGGGAGAGATACAAAATTTTGCTTCTGATTATCTTTGTATAAATTATTTTTAACAAAAAGATTAAAAAATAAAAAAAGTATTAAAAGCTCTTTCACTTGAAAGAAAGATAATTTTCTGGCAAATAGTTAGGCCTAGTGTATAATTTTCTATTTGATTTCCCTTTTGTCAGTTTTTTGGAAGTGATGCAGGCATTTATTGATCCAACCTTTCTCTCATGATATATGAGGTTATTTGTTTTGTAAGAAACATTTTGCATGCATGGCATGAATTTTGAAGAAAAGTATAATTTGTAGCTGCATTGTTTTTTTATATAAAAATGTTCACTGGAGTTGCAAATGTCTAATCAGACCCCTCATATCTGTGGAGTCAGTATCTACTCTAGTATTTATGCTGGTGGAAACACCAAAATCTCAAGTTCCTTTGTTTTGTTTTGTTTGCATTTATATGAAGCCACAGGTCAGGAAAATGCACTCCTGGCAACTCATAGATGAGGATCTAATGTCCCATGGGCGCTGAGAAAGCTTCAGGGAAAAGAATGCACAGAGAATACACAGGGATTATTTCAAGCATTGAAGCTGACTGTTAGGGAAATAAGTTAATAACCAAAAGAAAACCCTACAGTTCAGGTTAGACTAGCAATTGAGGTAGAAATGATGACTCTTCCAGAAAACTCCCTCTGGCTTGAGGTCTGACTTTTTCTGTTACCCACATGAAATCTTAAAAAGATACGACTTATCTGGTTGTTTACATAAGTCCTTTTAATGAGTTCAGAATTGTCTGCATTTGGGTATTCTATATACTAGAGTAAACAAGGGCTAGAGTCCCAGTGACAGTTAGAGCTCTGTATATAGCAGGTAACTGGAGAATTCCCAAATGGTCAAGAGGGAATATCATGTGTTTTAGGAAATAATCTGTCTATAGGTAAATTTCTGGTTGAGTATGACAAATGAACTCACTCAACTAACAGGACTCTATTTATGGTTAACTGCCATTTTTAGCCACTTTTTATCTGAATCCTGAAGCTGAAGATAGGTAGAAAATAATGAAGGATCTTGTAGACTACTCTCTCTTGACAGCAATGTCTGCAAGTTGCAAGTAAGCCTCGAAATTGTTAATCAGCAGTGTTCCTCTGTTGTGTTTATCAGTCATGCACCTGAACCTGTTAACTATTTTAGTGTTGCCTTTCTCCCCATTCCTCCACCATGTCTTCCTTTCCTCATTCTCCAGCTGATGACTTTGTATTCCACTTTGCTGAGAAAATAGAAGCCTTCCAAAGAGGATGTCAACGAAATTGTAAACTTATCTACAAATTCAAGTCACTGGCTGGGATTTGTGACCACATGCCCTTCATTCACTTGTACATGATGTGTCCTAAAGCCAGTCACTCAATGCATACAGAGTTCCCTTCCCTTCCTTCCCAAGCAGTGAAGGGTACAATAGCTTCAGTGCTTGACTTCTGTCTCCTCTGTATCATTCATCTTTTTGTTGGCCACTAGATCATTCTAAACCCACATCATTCTAAACCCAAATATATGTTTTGTATTTTGCTTCTATTTAAAAATATGCTCTTCTAGAGCCACTGTTCCCTCTGAGCATAACCTTGTTCCTCTATTGTCTTTGACTGTAAACCTTTTTTTAATTTTATTTTAAAGAGAATAAAACAGAAGAGGCCAGAACAAAGCATATCAGAACAGAACAACATAAGCAACCGGAACAACAACAAGACAACCGGACATTAACAGTAGCTATCAAAATGTCTCTTTCTCTGCTATAGTTGAGCACAGTTTCAAATACAGTAATATCAAACATACCAAAATAGTGTAAAACCATTCAAAAGAATGAAAGAATTACAGGACATTCTGAACCGAATAACAGAGAATGATCAATGGCTACTATAATATCTCATTTTCAGTAAAAAAAATTTGTTTATACTATCACATATATTAAAATCCCAATAAGACACAACATGATAGGACTGATTCTAATAGCCGAGTAGAAGCACGGTAGGACTTCTAAGCAAGACGATATTAAATCAGCAATGTTTGCCATAATGTTTTGTTTTTTTCAAAACAGCTGTTCATACCATCACACATAATAAAGTCAAACAAAAAAGATTAAAACCATTACAACTGATGAATGAAAACATTGAAAGGCTTCAAAGCAATGAAAAGGGAAATCATGATTACCCTAAAATCTTATATACTCTTACCGACTCTCATACTAGGGAGACTATATGGTATTTACACATGTGAGTTTGGTTTATTTCGCTTATGAGTTTGGTCTCAAGTTGTGTCCATTAATTTATAAATATCTCAATGTGATCATTCTTTATAGCTGAGTAGTGCTCTATTATATAAAAATGCCCAACTTTTTTATCCATTCCTCAGTTGATGGGCACTTAGGTTGTTTCCAGGATCTGGCTATTACAAATTGTGCTGCTATAAACATGGGTGCACATATATCACTGTGGTATGTTTTCAGTTCTTCTGGGAATATTCCTAGAAGTGGAATAGCTGGGTCAAATGGGATTTCCAGACCCAGCTTTTTGAGGAACCTCCAGACTGGCCTCCACAGTGGTTGCACCAGTCTACACTCCCACCAACAGTCAGAAGAGTTCCTTTTTCCCCACAGCCTCTCCAGCATTTGTTGTTGGTAGTTTTTTTTTTTTTTTTTTATCTTGGCCATTCTTTCTGGGGTGAGATGGAATCTCAGTCCAAACCTTTTCTAACGTAGTCTTGTACATTCTGTCTCTACGCTTTCTTCCCACCAGTTCAATAAAAGAGTCCTTGTTGAAGTCTCCTAGAACATGTGTGGTTGTTTCTGAAATGTTAATTTTTAGCAATATTTGACACATTGGACAGAGCCTCCATCATGAAAATCTTCATTTCTTATCTGAGACTTATCAGTCATCACTCTTTATGTCTCTTTTACTAATCAATCTCATCTCACTGATGCCCAGTGTGGGATTTTCCTCCATTCTTGGTTCTCCTGTTCTTTTATTTTACTACCTGGGTGATTACTGTGCCATGCTCTAGCTTTACATACTTTCTATATTAATAGTTTTCAAGTGATTTATTTCTGTCCCTTAATTCTTCCCTAAGCCTTCTGGCTCATTCATACTTCAATTGAATAGCTTATCTTATACTTGCATAATACTAGCTACATTGCTCATCTACCATCAAAAGCTCTACAGAAATATTTTTCATCTTAGCAGATAACCAAATACATAATTCCAGTTGTTCAGGGCAAAAAAACCAAAACCTACAAACTCACAGCATTATATCAGCACTGCCATTCAGTTAGAAGCCAATTGCAGTTCATCTACAAATACCTTTGGATCTAACTTAAAACTATAGCTGCAATCTAGAAGCTCGCTGTCCACATACTATGATGTTATTGTTACTCACGTTCCTGAATGTTTAATTCTTAATCCAGTAAACAGACTAATCTTTATCAATCTCTGTAACTTTAGGCTACTTCTCTCCTTGATCTTCTGTAATGGTTTCCTTCCCTGATAGGAGTAGAGGTCAAAACTCTTAGAGTGGTCAGCAAGACCTGGGAGAACCGGTCCCATGAATTTGTCTCTTATTCTTCCTCTTGATTAGGCTGCTGCAGTGCCCTAGACATTTGAGCTGCTCCTTGCCAGTTTCGAGCCCATTCCCAATGTTTTCTTTTCCCTCTGCGTTTGGTGGTCTCAACCCCACAGATCCCCTTCTCACTAAAGAGCTGGTCCCTCAGGGCTCTCACTCGGTTCGTCAAACCTTCTCTCCTCTTTGTTATGCTTTGCCTCTTTCATATTATTACTTTATATTTTAATGTTCTATCTCACTAAAGTACAATGTACACCCCTTCAGGATGGGGATTTATTGTGTTTCCTGATGAATCCCCAGTGTTAGAGCAGTGTTCAGAGTGAATCTTGAAGATGAAGGTTTTAGATCTCATCGAAAGACTCCAGATTTCACTGTCCGCAAAGTTACCTGGTCACACTGAGTTGATTACACGCTCCAGTGCTATATGGAAAATGATGTGAAATTTATTTTGTAAAAATTCAATATAACTGCAATTTTAGGGGAAGAAAAACCTTAAGGATATGTCCCTCCATACTGTAAGCATAGTGTTCAGTGTCTTGCTTACAGGGGAACACGGTAATGATACAGAAACACCACAGTTAACTTAAATGAGCATCACCAGGGGTCAGCTCTATTCTTTAGTGCATTTGTATGTGGGGAAGCAGGCAGACTTTACAGCCTTTACTACTGCCCCATATTCAGCCTAAGTAATTTAAATGATGCAGTCATTATAAGATATATTTGAGACAGTTTGCCCATTGTAAGCAATATAAAGTATCCTTATGCAACCTTCATGCATTAGCATAGTGGTCTCTATATTATTCATTCCTAGAGTTTTCCAAAATTGGTTCTATGATTTAAAAAACATTTATCATTATCCTGAACTTTTTCCTGGGAAAAATTGTGCAGATATTTGTCCATTATGAGAATATCAGGTATTATACTATAATAAATTATGAACCACTTAATATTTTTAATGTGTTTAAATGTTGCTATTTCTACTCATTTGCCTTCGTAATATTCCTAGATGCTGGAAACTTGGTAAAAAGGAAGGCCTCTTTTGTATTTTGATTTTTTTCTGTTTTTCAGCACTAGGGGCTGAAGGTATTAGCATTAAACTATATCGCTAACCCTTTTCAGTATTTATTCACTTATTTCACTTAGTTGCTCAGGTTGGACTCAAATCCTCCTTGCCTCAGTTACCCACCGTGCTGGGATTAAAAGGTGTGTACTATCACACCTGGATTGGACTGAACATTTTTAATGTTCTTCATATAGTTTATAAAATTATCTTATAGACATTATCAATTTATCTTTCTGTAAAAATTACACAATCGTGTTGTTTCATTTGAATCTTGAAAACACTAGTATTATCACAAAAAGAATAGCTTTTAACATATATTAGTTGTTCCAAATATCTTTACTCGGATCGATTAGGATGTATACCTATACTACTATGATGCCATCAGTTCTGCTAAAATGTTTGCTTTGAAAATCTGAACTTTTCCCAAAGTATTTAATGTATTAAACAAATTGAATATGTTGCTAGTTTTTATTTTTAATTTTTTACTTGAGGTGTTAGATATTTCAGATAATTTTCTTTATTAATACATGGGTATATTCCTCATGAGGAGCTGGTACATGTACATAACACATTTAGTTTCTTTTTTCATCCTCTTTCCCTCCCTTGCCTTTCCCTCCATCTCTCAGTGCCCTTTCCCATTGAAAAAAAGAGCTATCACTCTTCTTCCTATTATCTTTTAAAAAAAATAAGTGTATTTGTGCAATTAATATAAACATAAACATCATATTCATCATAGGGAGTTTGTACCTGTATATGAAGAAATACAAATGACAAATAAATATGAAAAAAATGTTTAACATCACTGGTCATTTGAGAGGTGAAAATTCAAACACTGAGATTCCATGTGACTCCAAAAGGAATGGCTATTATCAAGGAATCAACTATAACAAATGCTGGTGGAGATTTGGAGGAAAAGGAACACTTCTCCACTGTTGGTAGGAGTGTGGACTGTGGAAATTAGTGTGGAGATTCCTCAAAAAACTAGGGTGGAGGTCCCATTTAATCCAACTATTTCTCTTTTGGGTACTTCCTGGAAGGATTCAAAACAGCAGAGCACAGTGATACATATGCACCTTATTTATAGCAGCACAGTTTGTAACAGGTAAGCTTTTATTTTCTTACACTTCATTTAATTTTGAAAAAACCCTAAGTGAACACTGGAAGCTGTGTCAAACTGATTCAAGTCATGAAAGATACCAACTCAAATCTCTGTCACCTATTTAGTTCACTATTTGTGCTATGAAGCACACCCATCCTTATCTAGTTTTGTAAATTTCAATGTTATTTCAGATAATCGTCTTTCAGCAACTTCGCTGCAGCATGATGTAATAGTTTTAGGAACACACATGTTTATTGTGACAAAACTGCAAGTGATTTTCACACACGTTTTATGTTACATGTACACTGGATTAAATATGTACTTGTCCAAAGCCTAGATAGGGAGAATTCTATTTTAAAAAAATTAATAACTCATGAAGACATTGTTGAATGTATAATTCATTATGTGTTCATAGCTTCCACTCTGCTTCTTAATGTTGTATACAACAAACCTGAAGCAGTAGAAATTGCAACAGAAATGCAAATATTCCAAGCATTTGATTTAAGCAATATTGGCACTAGATATCTCAGTTTAAAAATCTTCTTTCAAAGTTTGCAGACAAATT
>PVJX010046941.1:0-12066 GCA_004027295.1 Dolichotis patagonum | reverse complement strand
TGATGCACAAAGGACAAAGCACTGAGGGGCCCTCTGAAGCCAATTAAAGCCCAAATGGCTAGATTGCTGCAAAAAATGAGTACACAGGGAAAAGTCTTCCCTTTCTGAAGCTACCTCCCACCAATCTACTAATTCAGTGGGAAGAGGGAGAGTAGTTGGTAAGGAAGTCAGGAAATATCTACTTACAAAAGGAGTGGGGGGTCTGCAAAAGGAAATAAGGTGAAACTTAGTTGTCACTCAGTGTTAAGCAGGAGCAAGGCAAACAAAAGTTACCAAATAAGGCCTTCTGCTACATTAGGAAGACCAACTCTTACAGGGACTCAGAACCAACTCGCAATGCTCTAGAATGTGGGTTATTCACAGCTGATTTGGAGCCAGGCTGGCTTTCCTCTGGGTTTCACTATATTCCCTAGAGGCCTGGCTTACTGGTACTCACACTAGAATCATTGTAATGTAAAAATCTATCAAACATAGCACAGAAGATATGTCCCCAAAATGAACAGGTTGGGCTTGTAATAAATCAGATAATTTTACTTATTTTCATATTATTTTAAATTATATTTTAGATATGCATTAGTGTCCTCCAGCAAAATAAATCTCCCTGAATTGTGTAATTAGCCCTTACTCGTTTCTCTATCTCTCACTCATGCATAGCACAATAGCTGCAGGAAATAAGCATTACATACACACTGGTGGGACTGGAATACGTTTCCATTTCCAAAATGACTAAGGATTGGTGAAGAACCTCTTTGAACCTATTTTTCATCTGTAAAATGAAAGAACACTAACAGACCATATCCCTTAGGATTTTGAGATCTAGTTAACACATATACTTAGAAAATGTTTGGCAATATTAAGTGCATAATAAATTTTAGAAATTATTTATATGAAGATTAAGTGAAATTAAATGAGATAAAGCACATAGGATAGGCATCTGAGCTTACATCTAATTGGGACCGAGATATTTGTGGGTCTGTTTGGCATAATCTTTGAACAGGTGTAGGTAAGCCTGTTTCTTCATGAGCTGAGAGATCTCCTGGAAGAGACTTATGGTAAAAAGGTATAAAGCACATTGACCTTGATTGGGGGTTAAGCAGCTTAATCAACAGGGATACTAAGAATAGTGGGATGTTTGTCATTTGGATTTGTTTCCTAGCCCAATCCTACATGGTTTGTTTCAGAATAAAGAGGAGGAAAATAGGCAAGAACATTAAAGAGTATTACTAAAAGCTGCAAGGGATTAAAATGTGCTGAGCTAAGTAGCAATGGACGTGAGTAAAAAGTGTAAGGTTAAAGGAAAAAGGAACTATACATAAGCACCGAACTGTACATTTGAAAAAGGTGTTTCCCACAGGCACATGAGTTAACAATTCTGATTCTACTATACATATGTGCCAGAAGTGACTGATGAAGTAAATGGATGTCACATGATAGGATCCAAGTTTCTTCTTACTGGAATGGAAGGTAGAGATAAGCAAGAGGATTGACTAGAATGGTCTGTGTGAAAATAGAGTTGGACACAACAGTTTGAACTCATTTTAACTTACTATAGATTCAACAACAAAAACAAAAAAATAGGGGGAAAGTGACATTGTATAGTCCACAAAGGATACCTGTTCACAGTGTTAGAGCTGAACCAAGAAGACAGAACATCACCCTGTTCCACTATAGCTGGGAACATGTACAACAAGCTACTCAAAAATTTTGCCACTCTGCATTTGTCTTCAAATGAACATGAAACATAGTACTATGTCTTGGAAACCATTTGAGTTTGTCCTCCCAAACGTCCGTGTTTTAAAAGCTTCATCCCAGTATGGTGGTATTAAGATGTGGTGGAACCTTCAAGAAGTAGAGCCTAGTGAAAGATGGTTAGGTCGTTGAGGACATTGCCCTTGGAAGGGATCTGTGTTGGTCTCATGAAATGAGTTAGTTCCTACAAGTTGTTCTAGAAGAGCAAGTTCTTATAGAAGAGTAAGACTAACCACTCCCTCCCACCTGGCTTCCTGTCTTACCTTGCGATCTTGCCCTCTTACACCTGATGCAACCATGTTCCCATTTGCCATGGGACCCTCACCAGAGCCAAGCAGAAGCAGGCACCAGGCTCTGGGAACTCCAGAATTGTAAGCTAAATTCATTCTCTCTCTCTCTCTCTCTCTCTCTCTCTCTCTCTCTCTCTCTCTCTCTCTCTTTCACTCTCTCTCTCCCTCTCTCTCTTTTACTCTCTTTATCTCTCTTCCCCTCTCTCCCCCCCACTCTCCCTCTATCTCCCTTTCTCTCTCCATTTTTTTTACAAATTACCCAGCCTCAAGTATTATGTTATAGAAATAAAAATAGATAAATACAAGGAATAATAAATAATTTAGCAAGTTGGCAAACCTACAAACACAGAATCCATAACTCACAAGGATAATCCAAAGTTTAAAATAAATATCCATAGGTCCATGCTGATAGAAATGATTGAATAAACTAATGGGAAAAGAAGAGAAGAATCTCCCATGAAGAAGATACCAAATAATTGATGTAGTTACTGCACCCTCAAGACACTCCTCATTCCTTAATCATGAGCTGTCCATAGTGAGTTCCTCCAAAGGATACGTTATAGAAAGAGTAAAAACTTTACAGTAAAGAAATCAGGTTTCAGTTAGTACACTGGAGAAACTTGATTATTGCAACTGAGTTATCAAATTGAGCATCATCTATAATAAGTTATATTAATATACATATGTACCCTTTATATCATGTAATGAGAATGGTATTCTACCTCTGTAATATTCTTCCTCAAAACCCCAACATCTAATTGCAAGGGAAACATTAAGAAAATCCCAACTGATGGATATTCTACAAAATGTCTGCCCAGTATTCCTCAAAATTTTCAAGCTCATCAAAAACAAGGAAAGTTTTGAAACTGTCATAGCCAAGAAAAGCATAAACATACATGAATATTGAACGGATTATGATACCCTGGATGGGATCCTGGAACAGAAAAAAGACATTAGGGAAGCAGAAAATTTGAAAACAGTGTAGACTTTCACTTAATAATAATGCATTAATAATGATTCACTAATTGCGACAGATGTACCATAGTAATATAAGATAATAACAATCAGGACACCTGAATGTGAGGTATATGCCAAGTCCCTAAAATAAATCTCAAATTTTCTACAATCAAAAAATATTGTTATTGTAAATTTAAAGGATTATTTTTAATATTTAAGATTATCATCACTCTTCCAATACAATAAAACATAGTACAAATGAAAGAAGCACATTTTTTCCCACTTTGAGACAAATTACCTAGGTGCTCTAGCAACATGAACAAACCTGTGTTTTGTGATCAGTGCCCAATAAAAGGGCATCAGAGTTGGTATAAGACTTTAGAGACTAGTAGGAAAACAGCAGCACCCCATAAGCTACCTGTCTTAGTGGGAGATGGTAGTCAGGATGAATATCTAGTTAGTATCCAACAAATTACCAACAGCACATTAGCAAACTTTTTTATGACAATATAGTAGAGACTCAGGAGTGCCTTTCAGAAGAATTTGAGAAATGCAATAGCGGACTGGGAATCTGCAAGAAGCAAGTGAAGCAAGAGCCAGAGATTATACACTGCTACCATTAAGACTGCTGAAAACTAAGGAATCCTGGAGGTTACATATGCAGTGTCTAACCCATGATAGGTCCTTCAAAAGTTTGGTTGCTTGCCAAGGCACTGGAAGATAATGCATTCCAGCTCACAAGGGCTAACTGAAATCTTCAGAAATTTTATGAGCCATTTGTTAAACACAGCTATTATTAAAAATTAAATTATGCATACCTACAATTAAATTATATTAATTCTAAAGGTGATACTCAAGCCACATCACTTTGAAGTTATTGTACACATTTTACTGTTGTCTATTACCCTTGAAGTCATCTGTGTCTATCTCTTCTGTGTGGTAGAAGTAACCTGTAGTGGTGTGCAGTTGCACATTTCTTCTGACTCCTCATTCACTGTCATTACTATTATAGTGGCACAACAGCCAGAGGGGAAGTACTAACAGCATGGGTATTGGAACTTGCTAAAATTCAAGGGTTGATATACTGTTTTTTGAATCTAAACTTTACACAGTATTTGAGATTTTATTTAATAATGTAGAGTACACTTAAAATTGCTGTATCTGTAGCCATTATATTGTGACTAACACAAAAACTAAAAAGACTTATTTTCCCAGTATTTAGCAAATATCATCTCATTCAGCAAAGAAATCAGTCACACCCTTGATGAGTAAATAAAGTTCTCACAGGCATCTTTGTTGCTTTACTTTCATTTCTCATTTGACAAAGGTGAAAATATCAGTCATATTTATGTAGGGGTCACATTCATTTAGTAATCAAAAGTACAACTTGTCTACATATAAGAACATGGCAAAAAGCAAGAAAAATTTCCTATGAGAATAATTTGGTTTTTTAAAAAGGACTAATGCTTAGATTTAAAAAAAAATAGTATGTCACCCATCCTTTACACAAGAAAAATACAGAAACACACAACATGCATGAACACATATTTTTTTTGTCTTGTAGAGTTATTTATTAAACTTTTACCAGCATACCACAGGATACTTGCCCCTGTGTCTTTAGGACGAACATATGCAGACACAAATAAAGATAGATCTACGTCTATGTCTACATCTACATCTACGTCTACGTCTATGTTTATATCTATGTATCAGTAGTCAACGACATCTTAGTTCACTGCTCAGGGTATTCCCAAGTTTTTACAAGTGAGGTCTGTTGAATTCTAGCTTGAGAAACAATGATAAGAAAGGAGAGATCATGAGGTAGCTGAGTAGAGGCTAAAGAGTACACCTGAGATATGTAAGAAAATTGAGGGCACTAGGGCCAAATGTCACACAGGTTAACCAGTTTTGACCAAACTCAGATATAGTTGTCTCTCTATATCCTCCATCTGGAACAACTGCAAGCAGGCACATCTCTTTGCATTCATTCTCATCTTCCAAGCTAGAGCAAACATATGCAATTTGTTGACAGCTTCCATTAGCAGTTTGACTGATAGATTAAAGTGAGGCAACACTTTTAGCACAACATGGAAGGACATGGAAATAAGGTAAGTACAAGAGTGAGTGAGTGAAGGAGTGAATGATGTACCTGTTTATATTTTTATACTACTGTTTCCTGTTGGCTTTACCACAGCTAATGAAGAGAGAACTCTGACAATTATACGAGGCATCTCAGGGGATCTACTATCATCATAGCTGAAGATTTTCTTTCAGAGAGGCTCTTGTCAGCTCACAGAGAGAATGACAGAACCACAAAACCATAGCCTTTCCTACTCATCCTGCCCTATTCACTTTGAAAATTAGTAGCTGTCACACATCCTTGATACAACCTTGCTTCATGCTGTGTGTGTGTAGCCTTTAAAAACCACTTTCTCCTCTTTGTCATGTTTTTGAGTATTAGAAGGATGCTTTCTATTTTAATTTTGGTATATGAGTTATTATGTATGTGTTTTATGGGAAATATAAAGAATGAGATCAAGACCAAAAGTTATAAAGTGTCAGTTCTCAAAAGAATAACATGCTGAAGCAGCACAAACTGGTTGACAGGAACCAGTTGTGTCCATCTCTTCCCAACACTGGCATTCTGCAGTCAGTGGCCTACAATTAATAGCTTAAATTAGCTTTTATGGAAATACTTTTACATCACAGATCCAAAACATATAAGAAATTCCAATGTTTCAACAGCATAAATGAAAAACCTAATTTAAAAATGAGCAAAGAAGTTGAAAAGCTCTTTCTACAAAAAGATACCAAATGGGCCATAGGTATATGGAAAGATTTTCAATGTAACTAATCATTAGGAAAATACAACTCAACACAACAATGAGATATTACAACACAACTGATAGGGTAGCTATTAATGAAAAACAAAATGTATGGGTTGGCAAGGATATAGCAAGATTAGAATTCTTTTACACTGTGGAAAGAATATAAATTGATATAACTGTTATGGAAAACAGTATGGAATTTACTCCAAAAACTTAAATTATAACTACTATATGATCTAGTGATTATACCGCTGGGTATATATCCAAAAGAATTGAAATCAGAATCTTGAAGTGTTACCTACGCTTTCATATTTACTGTAGGATTCTTCACAATAGTCAAGATCTGGAAACACCCTACAAATTGGAAAAATATGGGCCATTGTTGTAGACAAGGTTTGCAAGGAAAACAATTATATACAGGACACATATTTTATGGAATTATTTTATGATAGTCACCCAAATGGTTAAATACAAGAAGTGCAGGAAATCTGTCCATCCACTAAGACCCAAAGAATCCCACTGAGGGCCTGGATCCCACAGCAATGTCCTGCATGAGTCCAGATGAAGATCTAGAGCCCATGACAATGCCCCCTACAAGTTCAACTGGAGGTCTAGAGCCCATGACAATGATTCATGCAAGTCTATTTCATGGATCTGCATGGGGAAGGCTCAAAGGTCAGTGGTGGAAGCTACAAAGTCTGTGCCAGCAGGATGAAGGGTCTGTGCCAGTAGGTTAGGGTTCTGCGCTGGATCCAGGTAGCAACACTCAAAGTAAGAACTAGAGCTCCCCCCAAAAGTACCAGACTCATCCTCAGCAACAGAGAGGTCCCAAGGTCTTCCAACAATGAGAACAGCCAAGTTCACATCAGGAAGCCAGCGTGACTAGCTTCTCCTGGAGATTAAGCAGAACACCATCTTCCCTTCTGGAGCCAGAAAGCAGTAAGGTAAAGACTGAAGCTTCCCAAAAGTGAAGTGCAGCCATTCTCAGCAGCAAGGTCCCAAGCTCCTCTGACAATGATCAAAAGCCAAGTTCATAGGAAAAAAGCACGATAAGATCCTCCAGGAGAACCAACAGCTACAAGGGAACCAACAATATTACTTCTTCCTCTCCAGTTCTCCTTTTTATCTTGGTAAAAGTCCTCAGTGGACCATCCACGCTCAGCACCATGCTGACTCACTTCTGCTGGTATTACAAGTCGAACACCAGTTATCAATCCACCACAGGCACACATAAAATGGAATACTATTCAACCTTTAAAAAGTAAGAAATCCTATTTGAGACCACAAAGTTGAACCTGAAGGACATTATATGAATGAGATAAACCAGACCCAGAAAAACAAATATGCATGATTCCACTCATATGTGGAATCAAAAAAAGTCAAATTTATAGAAAGAGAAATACAATAGCAATTGTTGGGGCTGAAAGCTAGAAGAGTTGGGGTTACTATCCAATGGATATAAAGTTTCCAATATGTAAAATGAATAAGTTTTAAACATTTTCTGTGCAACATTATGCCAACATTTAACAATTCTGTGTTGTGAAATTAAAAATGTTGTTAATAGGTTAGATCTCAAAGTAAGTATTCTTACCATAATTTATAAAAAGATTTTTGGCAAAAGACCCATTGATGAGACTTATGGCTGTCAAACTCATTTTTCAAGCCAATGATTCATTTTCAAATATGCATCAATCCCCTGATCCAAAATTTCACTAAAAGCCCAGTAACAATCTATTCCTGCAGTCATGGTTGTCCTGTAAACTTTCATAAACCCTGAAAAATATATAAGGAATTTGGATTATAAAGAACAGAGTAAAAATTCTGATGAGGACTCATCACTTGCAGTGCTGTCAAATCCATATTGGAAAGAGTCACCTGGACTTCAGAGAGTGTTAGCCAAATTGGCAGCGCTTGTAAGCATAGGATTTATCATGATCAAGAGGTTTGCCTTTTCAATACCTTTTAGTTTCAGTCCTTCATTAACATTTAAAAACAAGATGTTGGCATAAATAGAATTTGAAGTGAAATATGCAACATACTTCCAAGTAGCTTTTCATCTACCAGAATATCTTTTCAAACATGACTTTGATTCTGAGCTCCTGAGTTTGACGTGTAGAAATATTTTGTTCTCTAATACATTCAAGTACTTTTGTTTTTCATTGTCATGAGAGGTCATATTGGTGAAAATATAGAAAAGCTTTCTTAAGTACTTCACACATTTTCCTCAACTTCTTCTGGAACACACTTGTATTTCATCATCAAATTACTTATTTTAGAGTGACAAAATTATAAGTAAACTTATATAGGCTAATTCTCTGGACTCAAGACATGGTTAATATCAAACTGCACTGAATCTTGGAAAGAAGGCAATTCATCTTATGCAAATATAAAGTATGGTAAATACTGAAAAACCTGAAAGAAAGTAGGCTATAGTCTTTTATCTTGTGAAGGAATTAAACAGACTATCTGTACTTGAATGTACCTGCTCTTGACTGCTATTGTCAGGATAATTCAAGAGATGCATGAGCTAGAAAAGAATTATACATTTTAACAGAAAAGAAGGAAATGATAAAAAAGAAATATACAAATTTAAATGTATGTGCTACATCATTGAAATATAACTTTCATTAAAAAATAGAACTCTGAAGATTTGTTTTACATTTATTTAAATGTATACAACTAGTACAACTACTATGGAAATAAGTATGTAGATTCATTAAAAACTTTTAAAAATTTTAAAATAGAAATTACACTGGACCAAGCTATCCCCCTTTTTGGTATTTTCCTGAAAGAGTTAAAAGTATAATAGCACAATAATACATGCATGGCCATATTTATCTTGGAAGGGGCCTCTGTATGCATTGAAAGATGAGCAGATAAAGAAAATGTGGTACTTATACACATTAGAGTACCTCTTTGGCATAAAGAAGAATAAATTTGAGTTATTTGTAGGAAACTTGGTGCAACTTGAGAACACAATGTTAAGTAAAATAAGTCAGCACACAAGCTTAAATATCACATAGTTTTACTTATATGAGAAAACTAACATATAAATAAAAAAGCAAAATAAAAGGAAAATAATAGGAAACAAGGAGGCAGATCTTTTGCAAAAAGGAAGAGGACCAAGAGATGGAGGAAAGTGAGATGGAAGGGAATGAATGAAGGATTAAGTTGTATTATCTCCCCATGGTGAATGTAATCATCATGTCATACAAACCTGTACTAATAAAATTAAAAGAAAGAAAGAAAAAAAGAAAAAAATATTTCACCAAGACACACCAGGTAAAGAACTATTATTTTTCAAAGCACATGAAGAATTACTAAGACTCAACAATAAGAAAATAATTCAATTAAAAATGGGCCAAATCTCTTAACAGATATCTGACCCAAGAAGATATGCAGATGGCAGGGGTATGAAAAATGATGCTTCACATGATAAATCATCAGTGAAGTGCAAATTACTAGTTTATCTTAGCTTATTGAAAAGATTGTTTTGCATTATTTTTTCTGATTTATAAGAATCTTTTTGGTTTATGTCTAGCACTATGAGTAACTAATTTGAAGAAAACCATACACAGTGTAGTAACTTACTATTCTTTTATTGATTGTGAAATTCTGTTTTATTCTTGCATAAAATAAAAAATATATTTAAACATAAAGAAACAATGTTGATCTACCCCTACACGTGATAGAAAGGCTAACATCCGGAACACTGACAATATCCAATGCTGGTGAGGATAGGGAATAACAGGGAGTCTCTTTTTTTGCTGATGGAAATGCAAAATGGTAGAGCCACTTGAAAGACAGTTTGGCAGTTTCATACAAAAACCAGATATACTCTTCCAATAAGATCCAGCAATTTTGCTTCTTGGTATATTCCCAAAGGAGTTGAAAACACATCCCCACAAAAGTTACACACATGGATGTTTTAAGTAGCTATGTTCATAATTCTCCATACGTGTAAACATCTGAGATACTTTTTTATTCTTTGAATGGAAAATAAACAGTGGTGTATCCAGAGAATGAAATATGACTCAGGGCTGAAAAGAAATGAGCTATCAAGCCAACAAAATACGTGGGAAAATTTTAAACATATATTAATGAGTAAAATGATGCAGTTTTAACAAGCTATATGTTATATTATTCCTACTATATGATAAAGGAAACTATATGATAAGACAAAATTATGAAGACATTAAAAGTATCAGTAAGGGCAGGGATCAACATATGATCAACAGATGAAGCCCAGATCAACAGATGATCAACAGATGAAGACCAGAGCATTTTTAAGAGCAGTAAAACTACTCTGTACTATGCTAGAATTATGGATACATGTCATCATATATGTATCAAATCCACAGACTGTATAACACAAGAATGAACTCTAATGTAAACAATAAACTTTTGGTGATAATGATATCTCAATTAGGTTCATCAGCTGTCACATATGTACTATTCTGGTGGGGGATGTTGATAATGGGAAGACAATGCATGCATAGAGAGAGGGAGCATATGAGAAATCTCTGCACTTCCCTTTCAATTTTTCTGTGAAATCAAAACTACTCTAAAAAATGAAGTCCATTAAAAATAACCAAAATCCTACTTAAGTTGTAGATTTAACATATATGATTTAATGCAATGATTGTATGAAACCTGCTACCAGTAAATCATTTCAATCAGCTGTAGAGTTCCAGTATTTTTTAAAATAAGATGATATATGGTTTTTGCTACACACACAGTCCAAAAAACTCAGGTTATGTGCACTAAGATGAAAACAAGAAAAACTAGAATGAATTCAGAATGGGCAGTTTATACCTGGAACTAAGGAAGGAACTAGAAAGGAGAGAGAGAAAAGGCAGAGAGTGGGTGGGAGGAAACACTGTATGTAGATCAGGATCTCTCTCAGCCAGCCAGTTTGAGCATACCACTGTGAAAAGTCACTCAAGGAGAGCGATAGAGCTAAGTCCCCAGAACAGGGAAACTGTAACTTCTACTGCCTTTAGTCCAGTCGCAAATGGGATGAAAAGATAAAGGATCACAAGACTCCACCAAATCTCAGGATCACAAGACTCCACCAAATCTCCAGGGCAGGAGAACTATAATACAGCTCAATTTAGTGATCTCTGGTTATAGACTAGCTGCACATAATTTACCCATTGCTCCATATCACCAGGCTAGACTCAAGTGGCAATGCCCAAGGAAAAGTGACCAAATTGATCTATACCCACTTTTTCAGCATCTGTCATTTACCTGGGCTACACATCCTTGCCACCTTTTTTAGTTGATATATGCTAAAATCAGTCAGAAAAGAATCTCTTAATGTTGTGTCATAATCACCTAGCAATCACTATGCGTACTGTACTAATTCAGGTCCAGCTCTGCATATTTACTGCCGTCTTACTTTTCAGGAATGCTGTTAAATCAGATATTTAGAGTGCCTACTCTGTGTCAGTTATACATAAATGTATTGAACTTTAATTAAACATGGGTAAATAAGACCCTCAAAGAGTTATAACAAAACAAAGACATACATGTTACCTATACTACAGGACAAAATGAAATTTAGTGCCAAATAAGAGAAGACCTGCAACAATGTACAACTGTCTGCCATCTGGGAACGTTAACATCAAGAGGAGACAGAGACCAGCATCGCGGCCTGACTCTGTGGGACCTGAACCTCCAGGACCCGCAGAATGGCCCGGGCTGTTTGGATTGAAAGTCTGCGCAGACAAGCATCTCTGCGCGACTGTTTGGGGCTGGTAGGCCCGCCCTTCATCTGCAGGGAACTTCCCGGAGACCAGCATCTGGGCCAGGTCTGTCTGGGCCCGTAGTCCCACCCTTCACCCCCAGGAAATATCCCAGAGACCAGCATCGCAGCCTGACTCTTTGGGACTGGGAACCTCCCAGACCCGCAGAGAGGTCTGGGCTGTTTGGATTGGGAATATTGTGGAGACTGGCATCTTGGCCAGATCTGTTTGGGACCAGGAACTTTTCAGAAACCAGCATTTTGGCCTGACTCTTTGGGAACTGTAGGCCCACCCTTCACTTGCAGGGAACCTCCTGGAGACCTGCCTGGGACAAAGCACGGTGGCCTGGCCTGCCTGAGATTCCATAGGCTCTGGGTTGACCACACCCAGCATTCATCTTGGAACCCACAGAGGGGAGTTAGGACCCTGTGAGGCAGCCAAGAGCCTGTGGGGGAGCCACTGCCCCTCCAGGAACTGAGGGTGCAAGAGGTAATT
>PVJX010046940.1:0-12088 GCA_004027295.1 Dolichotis patagonum | reverse complement strand
TCTAACTCCATCTCTTTCCAGCTGGGACTTGGATTTGGGGTCACACGTCTCCCCTGCCAAAAGCATGAGGCCCTTTGGGGTGGGACTCAGGTGCTGGGGCCTGCTGTAGTTTTGTGGGGCTCAGCTTGGTTTCAGGGTAACATGGTCAGAAAGAATTTTTAAATTGCCTTGGTAATAAATTCCCTTGCTAATCCCTCTGGGGTGGGCCACTGTCCTGCACCCTGCGGATAGCTGAGGACCCTGTGTACTGTTCCATGCGTTCCAGGCGGCACCGCGTGCGTACTGACCGGGCAGCCCTTTGACACAATGAAGGTGAAGATGCAGACGTTCCCTGACCTGTACCGGGGCCTCACCGACTGCTGCCTGAAGACCTACTCGCAGGTGGGCTTCCGTGGCTTCTACAAGGGCACTAGCCCAGCGCTGATTGCCAACATCGCCGAGAACTCGGTGCTCTTCATGTGCTATGGCTTCTGCCAGCAGCTGGTGCGGAGAGTGGTTGGACTGGACAGGAAGGCAAAGCTGAGGTGAGTCCACCCTGGTGCCTTGTGCTTTTTCAAAAATACCAGCATTATTGTATGGCCAGCCTTTTAATGATCGCTCACAGGAAGAACATTTTCCTTTTAAAAATAAGTACCTTCTTCTGGACGATGGTGTCATAAGCTGTCTTGATGGGAACCTTGGAAAAAGCATACACATTATGCTTTGGAGAGTTGCCTGGTGCCTGGTGCCGGGAAAGACCCACCCTAGCAATCTCTTTGAGGGGAAGCTTGTCAAGTGGGCGGAAGTGCTGAACTAAAGCCATAGATGCAATGTAGAACCCAAGTTTTAAGTTCTACTCTTCAGCATGGGGCAGAGTGTCAGACGAAGTGACCTGAGATGAATAGGTTTAAAGAGGAATGTGAAACTTAAGGAGGTGTTGGAAACATCTAGGAAAATGCAGGTGAGTCCCCCGCTTTTTTGGCCAGGTCGCCATCAAACATCAGAGTTTGGTTCATGCTTGGTCTTTTCAGTGATATTATACAGAGACCAGAGTGTTCAGAGACCGCTGCTATGTCAGCATGAGCACCTGTCCAACATAGATTACACACCTGCTTTCCTTCCCTCAGTGAGGGCCACACAGACACAACATATGCGCAGTGCCAGGGCTGGAGTGCAGCATTCCGTCCGTAAATAACAGCCGTCCTCCCATCAACAACTTAAAATTCCTACATTGGCTTGAGAGTTGCAGAAGGCAGCCTTGTGGATGGGTGTGGTGGCTCCTGGGATGGCCACTGACAGGAGCGGGAGTTTTGTGTCCAGCGGAGGGAGGCACATTCTACCTGAGGCCGAGCTCGAGCTCTCCGTCGGGCGCCTTGAGTCTCAGCATGGAAACGAAGCCAAGGAAGCAGGGCGCACGCGTGTGAGGTTCTGGTGGAAGGAACTGGTGCTGCCCTCGGAGCAGAGCAGCCCTCCAGCCACAGGACGGAGATGGTGTCTTCTCACTTCTCACAGAAGGGATCTGGCCCCTCGCTGCAGTGCAAGCCCAGTGCTTTTTTAATGAGAACCATGGGGTATCTTACAGCTGTGTTCCTGTGTACCGTGTCCATGTTGGTGTCCCTGAGAAGGGGCAGGGAACCGTCTGGAGGCAGTTATGTCACGTGTCCCAGTGGGACAGTCATGCATGTGCCACCAGCGGTTCAGAGCCACCTGGCATTGAGACCTATGAATTATGGCCCTGTCACAGACAGGTTAAGGATGCTTTGAGGTTCTTCAGTGAAGCAACGAGTCTCTTTAACGTGATCTGACGGCACGCCAGTCTCTGCTGGGCTGAGGATCTTCTTTTTCACCCTGAAGAACAGTGTTTGCTGCTGGCTCTCAGGGGAATGCTATCTGAGGGTCTGCCAGACCCTGGCATATATGTCACATCTGTGTGGCCCTCTCTGTGATCCTGACAGGGGCAAGACAGGTGTGTCATTTTTGACTTACAGATGGGGAAACTGAGGCATGTGTGTTGATAGCTAATGATCACCAGGCTCAGCCCATGCCTTTTGGCTTGTCCCTGCTCATTCCTGCTTTCCATTAGATCATATTTGAGATTCTGGAATATTTTGCAGGGGTCTAATTCAGAGAGAGGGTTTCTCAAGAGCTGTGGAAGGAAGACCCGCTTGTGAGAAGCTTTTGTGAATTTCTGCAATCTCGTGTAAATATTTGTCTGTTCCTGCTTTGAACATAACCCAGAGTGCTGGTCTGCTGTGACCTTTGGCTGGATGGAGCTTACACAGTGAGAGTGCTGAGATCAGGCTTGTTTGTTTGGCTGAGGAAATTCTGCTGGGTAGATGACAAATCTTTGGTTCTTTCAGAACCCATCTCATGCCAACTGCCCTTTCTATACCACACGTGGAACTGGGTGCCTATAGGCCTCGTTTGTGTGTGGGTAAATGGAAGTGTTTATTAGAAAACCAAAGTCCATGGCAGACCTGATTTGGCCTTGTCTTTGCCCTTTCTGAGGGTGCTTGGCGTTCGTTCACCTGTCTGAGCCACCAGTGTTCTGGAGGTTGAGTACATATCCACGTTTATTGACTGTCACCTTTGTCCTAGCAACTTGGCAAGCCCTGGTAGTGACTCTAATAGACAGTTTCCTGTTAGCAGGTTGACAGAGTCCCTGAGAGAGGCCAAATACACATCTGCAGGCTGCCTGGAAGGCAGCAGGGATCATCCTAATCCTTGGTTTTGAACAAATGAGCCAAGAAGGAAGGAGGAGGAGGAGGAGGAGGAAGGCGTGAACTGTAATGCGCCGGACCGTTGCTGTGCGCTGGGCTGGTTCTCCTCTGTTCATGGTCGAGGGCTTCATTCTCTCAGGTGGACAGCAAATCTGCCCTGCAGCTGAACAAAAGCCTGACTCTATGCCGGCTCTTCTGAGACCTGGGTTGAGAGGCCAGCGTAGCCCTGGAAACCCCCCAGGGAGTGGGAACCACGGCCCAGGTTGGAGGCAGCCTCGCTCTTACTGTTTCACACTGCAGTGAAATTATTAGGGGATCTCTGTGTGGGGCAGTCAGCAGAGGTGGTTCCCCTCAGGGATTTTGGTATTCTAGTGACAGCAAGAGGCCAAGACTTAATGTGTGAGTCAGGGAACCCATTTAATGGCTTCTGCTCATGTGTGATTGTGGCCTCCCAAATATTGGCAGGGCACCTACAAAACACTACCTTGGGCCTGAAGAAGACTTCTGAAAGGAGCCCTGCTGGCATCCAGAGAATAGTTGCTCAGACTTTGCCCTATTCTTGAACTCCTGTTGGCCTCTAGTTTCACAGCTCTGCTGGTGACTGGGCTGGTGGTGTAAGCCCATATGAAAGAAGGCGACTGCTTCGATTTTATAGGTGGGTGCACTCTTCCCTTTGGCTGGTTTAGATTTCCAGCTTAGCCATTTCACCCAAAACCACTGAGTATGCATGTGGCCCATTGTCCCCCCGTCTTTTCCTCTGGGGTGCGGAGGCTGAGGAGGTGCTTTAGTCCATTTTCTGTTTCTCTCACAGAATACCTGAGACTTGGTAACATATAAAGAAATAAGGTTTACTTAGCTCACAGTTCGGGAGGGTCAAGAACATGGCACTGGCATCTGTTTGGCTCTGATGGGACCTTTTGGCGGATGGTATCGTGCTGGGATTACAGTATGTGTGACAGGGAGAGCTCATAGGTGTTACAGGAAGCCAGAGAGATTCAGGGGAGGCTCACTCCATTTATAGCCACCTGCTTTTCTGGGAACTAACTTGAGTCCTACAGAGCAACTTTAATTCCCTCTGTGAGCAACAGTGCCCCAGTGACCTAAGATAGGCCCAGCCTCTTACCCTCCCCACTGCCTCCACCCTGCCACCCTGAGGAGCAGGCTTCTGGCACATGAACCCTTGAAGCACACCCTCAAACCACGGCAGGAGGTCATCACCTGGACGGAGGCATCTTTTATGCAGTAAAAATGTATGCTGCGTTTTCCTGTGTGGTGGTTGTGTGCATGTATGGTTGTCCCAGGTTAGATTTTGGTCAGGGAGAGACGGCCTTAGAACTTAATTTTACCTGATGCTTAGTGTGTGATACACTGAAATAATGCATGTTTTGAGTGGTGGGGCTATGGGTGGTTCTCCTCTGCCCCAGGTTGTTCAGGCTTTATTTTGTATGTTGCTGTCTGTCTTAGTTTGGGATACCATAGAATGGGGAGGTGAAAACATTGGTCATAGCTCTGGAGGCTGGAAAGTCCAAGATCATGGTCCTGGCAGACTTGGTGTCTGTGGAGAGTCCACTTTATGGTTAATAGATGGTGTTTTGTCAGTGTGTTTTCACAGTGTAGAGAGAGAAAACTTGTTGTCTGGTCCCTTCTTATAAGGGCACTAATTCCATGATGAAGGCCTCACCCTCAAAATCCTAATTTATACCTAACAAATAAATCCTCATTTATACATGATTAGCTCTCAAGGACCTTTCCTCCAGCTACTGTCCCACTAGGGGGTAGGTCTTTTACATATGACTGTGGAGCACAAACATTCAGACCAGCACTGCGCCTGATAAACACAGCATCAACCGGCAGTGAGGTAGACCTGGATTTGGTAATGTGCTTTCTCTAAGCATCACTTCTCCGGATGGACACAGGGGTGCTGCTGGCTCCTCACAGGGGCATGGAGTCCTTAGCTGCAATAGTGTGTGTGGGTTCCCCGCCCTCCCTTCTGGTGCTGCTGAAGGAACCAATGGGCTGATGTCGGCAGTCTTCTCTGCTTGTGCTTTCAGTGACCTGCAGAACGCAGCCGCGGGATCCGTGGCCTCTGCCTTCGCGGCGCTGGTGCTGTGCCCCACGGAGCTTGTGAAGTGCCGGCTGCAGACCATGTTTGAAATGGAGACGTCAGGAAAGATAGCCAGAAGCCAGAAGTAAGCACTGTTCAGGAGCAAACATTAGGTCTCTGTTGCCTTTGTAGATTATGTTTATAATTTTCTACTGTGTTAAAATTACAGACACAGATTTATCTACTCTAAAGTATTATGTGTCTCATACCAGTCACAGGATAATTTCCTGAAATGATCACTGAGTATAGTGGGGGTTGCATTCAACACCCACCCCATGAACATCTGATGCAGACGTTTAACCCCAGAAATGGTGCAGCCTAGAGCTTAACACCCCTTTTCTTTTCTTGGGTGCACAGACAATATTTGGAGGCACACCATGGGCAGCTTTTGAACTGGATCTGTGAGCCGAGCCTTCCTAAGTACTGACTGGAGTTCTGTGATGAGTATTTGATGCCTGTTCCTAGGCTTCACATGAGTGTTGAGGCTGATGACCCCAGATCCTAGTGGTGGCTTCATCTGCTTCCTCCCTGCCTTCCCCAATCTTTCAAATGTCCCTGCAAATGGCCTGTGTTCTGAAAACGTTATTCAAAACCCTTGTCAGCCCACAGCCGTTCTGAAGTCACCCTCCACTCAGCCCTAAAATGATTTTCACGTATGTGTGATACTGTTAAGGTTTATGTCTGGATGTCCCCCCAAAGCCTCCTGCAGTCATGGGTGCAGGCTTTTCAGAGGTGGCTGAATCTAGAGTGTGTGATCAGTTCACTGATTGGTTTTGCACCTCGCTAATGCCAGCAACCTAGATAGAATATAAAAGGGGCTGGAAGACATTGTTAAGGTTTGGTTGTTGCTTTTGCTGTCTTCTGCGGTAATGAACTGTTGCCCCTCTGCCATGTGCCACCCTGCCTTGGAGCCAGCCAAGTGTGGACTGAAACCTCTACAAACTGTGAGCTAAATAAACCTTTCCTACTTAACTTTGGGCACTGGGTATTTTGTCTCAGCAATGAGAAAAGCAACTAGAACAGATATGTAATATTAATTTATTTGAATTGAAAAGCAATTTATTACTCTTATTAATCACAAAACTTATTTATGTTGCTGTGGTTAACTTAAAGCCTGTGAGCTGCAGGGGAAGCCATTGGACTTGAGTCTCCTCCCAGCCAGAATGGGCTTTGTAATAGTGCCTGTTTTCTGCAACCCTGAGATTCATTTCAGCTACTTGTGTCTATTCTTTGTTGCCTAGATAGAAGTCCCAAAGTGAAAGCCATGAATACTTTTTATTGAAATGTAACATATACCACTGTCATGAATACACACAAATCATAAGTGTGCAATTCTATAAATAGTCACGGAATGAAGAACCTTTGATATCCAGTTCCTGGATTAAGAAATAGAATAAAACATCATTAACGTCACCCAGAAAACTGCCCTCATGTGCCTTAGAAGTAGTTTAAGGTAATTTAAAGATCGTTGTGGTTGTATCCATAGGATTTAGACGGACATTTTGCAGAGAAGTGGATACTGGTTGGCTCGGTATTTGAGGTGTACATGTCAGTGTATGTGACAGTTTGGGACTGGGCAGGCAGTGCAGCGTGTTACATTTGGGTGTGGAATGGGGGCAGTACTGTCATCAATACCGATTGGAGCTCTCTGAAGCTCTCAGAAAGAAGATCATCACTTGTGGTCTTTGTTACCATAGGGCTTGATCTTCCTCTCCTAGCTGAGTCCCCTGCTCTCTGACAACAAGGTGAGCGGAGGGAATTCACTAAGTCACACTATGTGATTTCTCTCCCTGTTCATCATGGAGATAAAACCAGTTGTGTGCACCATCATGGGAAGAAAGTCTGCTGTCCACAATTATGCTGTGCCCCAGCTGTTTCAGGGCTCTGATCAGCTCTCTGCAGACTCACTCTGGGTGCTTTTTGCATGGCAAGAGCTTAGCTTAGCTCTCAGAATTTGTGTAACCTTAAAGTAACATTTGCTCCTTTGTTCAAGTCACTGTCATCAAACAGAACAGCAGCAAATACCTGAATAGATTCCCCTAAAATACACCAGAGACTGAAGAGACAGGAACTGGAGGGAGATGAAGGGGCTAGGAAAACACAGCACTATCTTCTTATTGCCGAGTCTGGGTAACTATTCAGATCTCACGTGCTATGGAAAACAAGGGTCATAACTCTTTTTGTATCTTTGATAGTGTAACTTCTGGAAACACATATTCATTTAATAAAATTTTCTTAAGAATAACTTAGAAAATAATACCTTTGCTTCTGAGGTTTTTCTTTTCTACCAAAGGATGCCTTTTATTAAGTTTCCTGGTGTCTGTTAACAAAATCAACTACTTCTTTACTTGTGCTTACCAAGTCTGTTAGTTACGAATGCCCTTGCCCTCCTCCTTCGCTGCCTGTACTAACCTTGTCTCTCACTCTTGTCTCCTCCCAGTACAGTTTGGTCTGTCGTGAAAAGTATCCTTAGAAAGGATGGTCCCCTGGGCTTCTACCATGGACTCTCAAGCACTTTACTTCGGGAAGTACCAGGCTATTTCTTCTTCTTTGGGGGCTATGAACTGAGCCGATCGTTTCTGGCATCAGGGAGATCAAAAGATGAACTAGGTAAATACGTTTGCATTGACGGCCCGTGGGTATGGTAGTATCTGTTTCCTGACGGTATGATTTCTGTGAATTACCTTTTCTGTATTCTCCCTGTGAGGGTCTGCCCAGCATTGGGAAGTTTCTGGGTGCTGGAAAGTAATATGACAGCAGGAGATTGCTGGCACTCCTCTCCCAGGCTTGGTAATTTCCTCAGAACGGGACTGAAGCAGTATATCCAAACTTCTTTATTGGAGTAACATTTATTGCTTGTTCTAGACTCATTGTAGAGAAACACAGAAATTACTTTCCTTATTGAAGAACCACCTATAAATCTTGCAGTAAGCTTAAAATATGGTCAGGAATCTTGACAGTGTTTGGAGAGCAGTGAAATGCACAGGTCTGACTTGCCGTCCTGTTCAGGTGCCTGACACAGCGCGGCAGTGTTGACTGACAAAAGGGAGATTTAAGCATCTTGCTTCACTGTGTTGGATCTATTATGCAGTTAATCAAGCTCCCAGACATAATGGATATGTTTAAGACTATGTTAATTTTTCATGGTAAAGGAAGAGTTAGGGCTTTGGGGCATAAAAATATTTATCGAAGTGTGAGAAGGCTGAAAAAGAGGTAAACTGCTTCTGTGGCTCCTCCTCCTTCCCTGTGGCGGGGCATTGCCATGCTGTGAGGCCTGCTGTTCTGTGCAGTCCAGGCCTGGGCAGATAGGAGTAGTGGCTCTGGGCAAGCAGGTTAAATACAGTCCTGTCTAGGGCTTCTTGTCCTGGGTAAGGTCCAGGCGACATGCTGACCACCATAACGGGAAACAGCGTATGCTTGGCTTTGACAGTTTTCTCAAAGTATCATATTCTGTAGCGTTAGCATTTTGGTTTTTATCTGCCTGTGGCTACTGACTTCTGGAAATGTGGCATCAGCTGTTTCTGAGATAAAATATCATCTGCAATTTTTCTTCTAGGTCCTGTGCCTTTGATGTTAAGTGGTGGAGTTGGTGGAATTTGCCTGTGGCTTGCTGTATACCCAGTGGATTGTATCAAATCCAGAATTCAAATCCTTTCCATGTCTGGAAAACAGGCAGGATTTATTGGAACCTTTCTAAGTGTTGTGAGGAATGAAGGTGAGTCTGCTAACTGCAGAAACAGTGGGTACATACAGAAAAGGCACTTCACACTAGTCTCGAAGTTTGAAGAGATGTGTAATTTCTCCTTTGTCCCTAATTCATATCCTTTTTCAAGCACTGCATGTTAATACACACTTGTGACTTTATGTTTGTAAAACCATCACTTTCACTTATTTCTATTCTCAAGAATCTTTTTTTTTTTGGAGATAGAGTCTCACTCTGTAGCCCAAGCTAGCTTCAAACTCATAGTGATCCTCCTGTCTCAGCCTCCCTATGCTGGGATTACAAGGTTGTATACTCTCATGCCTGGCTCTCAAAAACCTTTAAATTTTATTGCTCTTAACCCTTGTGCCAGATACTCTGTCAGGATTCTTTGATCTAATCACTGAGGGTATAAATGCTTTGAAGTTAGCACCACTTGTTTTAGAGAATAGACATTATCACATGATCTATCAGGACCATTTTAGGGCTTTAAAAGAATGTATAACATTCTTAATGCTGAGTTTCTGGGATCAGAAATGGACTGAGGAATTTTTGACAGTGTTGCTTACCACTTTTTAGAGTTATGCAGGAGAATGAAGACTAAGTAATTGTGTAAGTCTGATTTTATGCAACCTGTCCCTTCTGTATACTCTACACATTGAAAGTTGAGTGATGAACTTCTGTTTCAATTTTAAAAGAAAGAGCACAATAACACAGAAACAACTTTAATTCATGTCCCAAACAGCACAGATATGGTCTACATTATTATGACTTCCCTATAAATCTGCATTCCCTGTAAATCTGCATTATACTAGTGTGCAAAGTATGCAACACACACACGCACACGCACACGCACACACACATCTAATTCAGTACTCTTAGCTATGCTGGGTGGTGCTAATACACGGAACTGGCCTTTGACTTTGATGCCGGTGCTCTTACTGCTGTCTTGGCTTTATGGTTGCCTGTGTCTGGCCGGGTCAGGCCTCTGCTGTACCCCATCCATATTCCATTAACTGGGCATGGATTGGGGGTATATAGCAATCAGCTTTCAGGAGACCTGACACTTGTTTATGTTTGTCAATATAGGGAAATGGAAGTTAGTCCTTCTATCACTCGTTGAGTTTTAGCGCTACTGTCTGGATATGTAAGTGCAAATATTCCCATTCTCTGCAGCTGCCTAGGGTGGGCCATCAGCCTTTGTACTGCCCTTCTGTTTTCTAGGAGTAGCAACTTTGTATTCCGGACTGAAACCTACAATGATTCGAGCCTTCCCTGCCAACGGCGCACTATTTTTGGCCTACGAATACAGCAGGAAGTTGATGATGAGCCAGCTGGAAGCCTTCTGAAGTCCCAGGTGGGCCTGGCGATCAGGAAGCACAGGCGATCAGGACCACCGTCATCTCAGGGTTTCGAGGGGTACAGGAACACCATGGAATTGTTTTGATGCATCGGGAATTTTCTCTTTATCTTCCCTTCTGCCTAAACCTTCAACTTGATGGAAACATTTCTATTTTACATCATACAATTTCTGCCCATAATTGAAAGAGAAAAGTTGCTGCTCTGGCCCTTGATAAAATATAGCAGACGGCTTGTGGCCTTGTGTGTGTAACTTAAAAGGCTGTAGTTCCATTAGGGCATTGCTTATGTGTAAAACCACGTGTATGCGTGCAGCCGGGATGTTTATGTATTGAGGGAAACACGATTTGGTTCTCTGGTTAATCTGAAATATTACCAGAAAACCGAGAGGTGACTTTGTGTTGTGTGTGTGTGACTGGTTGTAAATGAATGCTTAATCCATTCTAGATGTGTTTAAAGTCTACTGAACCTACGTACTAAGAGGTAAAGGTTTTCAAGTGGCACTTGACAACTAATATATTCATGTAGAATTTTAGTAGAATAGGCCTGCCTACTGGTGTGGCTTCTACATTCTTGATAAAGCTCCCGTGTGGCATTGTGGGTTTTTCCCAAGACACTTAACTGTTAAAATAGTGCCATTCGTTTTCTGCACGGGCCGTGTTCCGTGCCCTGACCATACCGCTAGGTGCGGCTCAGACCATCGGCCTTTGGGAAGTAGTATGGCCCTTACCAACTTCCTTCCCTTCTCCCGGACAGCGTGCCCTGAACCGGGCTGAAGATAAAGCACGGGCTGAGGGGACGGCCGCGCTGCTGTGCTTTGATGATCCCATGTGGGATCACAGCGGCTTCTACTTAATTCCATCTCTCTCTACCAATCGGAAGCTCTTCCAGAGGACAGGGAATAGCAAAGCCAAGAGAAGCCTTTCCTCCCTGTTAGGGGTCTATTCGTAGTAGCTGTGGGCGCAGCCCTCTTCTCTCTTTATAGCTCACCGTAAATGGGCCTCGCCTGTCCTGAGTTTACGTTGGGGACCCTCACCCCCTGCCGTGTATGTTGGTGCCTTCTCCACTTTGCACTGGCAGGCCGTCCTGCATTTTAGAAACTTTAGATGAGGTGTGGCTTCGTAAAGCAGTGCAGCATGAGCAAAGCAATTTTGTGAAACGAGGCAGTAGTATTCCTAACCAAGAAAGCAAGCACATCCCACTGGTGATCTGAGCCATATGCATTTGGGATGGACAGCTGTTCTTTGGAGTTACTGTCAGGAATCAGTCCTGTCACCACTAAATAGCCTCGTCCTGTGCTGCCCCAGGACCGGCAGGGTGCTCTCTACAAGTGTTCGTAAGAGGCCTGAAAAGCCCAAAGCAAGCAAGCCAAGGGTGTTCGAGTCCTTGTATGTCTGTCTCTGTGAGCAGAATGTCAACACTGGGTGAAACCTCCAGTGTCCGTAAGCTGTCTGCTATTTGCCAAGCCTCTGGCAACTCAGCCATTGTGCCAGGAGCTGGAGGGTCAGGGAAGCAAGGTGCGTGCTGCCAAATGTGGAGCGCAAGGACGCTTGTCGCGCTGTGGCTGATCCTCTGTTTACTATTTTCCTTCCTTCCTTCCTTCCTTCCTTCCTTCCTTCCTTCCTTCCTTCCTTTTTTGTTTTGGTGGTATTGCAGATGGAACCCAGAGCCTTCACACGAGCTACATTTGCAGCTCTTTATCTTTTAATTTTGCAGTTTTCCTGCCTCAGCTTCCCAGACCCTCCATTTACTTTTTCTTTACAAGAAAACCATTTTTCTACCTTACTTTTCTCTCCATATTTAAATGGTCAGTAGTTACTGAGCGGTGCTTCAAGTGAACAGGCCTGGGTTGATGTAAAATAGAGAAACTGGAACAGACTGCTAGCAGGAAGGGAGCTGCTTCGAGTCCTTGGCCCCCTGCATGGTACCTAGGGGCTGGTCCCGGGTAGTGCAGTTGGTGGATCTTTTCACAGGTCATCCTTTAAACATTTAATTCATTATCCTCAAGAGGAGATGTCTGAAGGGAATGGAAGTGAGGAATGGAAAGATGAGCAATGTTTTTTATATTCTGTCTGCTTAGTTTTCGGTTCAATATTTTGGGTATGGTTTTTACCATTTCAGATCTGTACTCTAGACAAAAGTATAACTTGAGATATTATGTTGAAAGAAATTTGAGTCTTCTATTATTAAATTATTTACTTAATGTGAGTCTATGGTGAATTTTAT
>PVJX010046939.1:0-12088 GCA_004027295.1 Dolichotis patagonum | reverse complement strand
CTCCTGGATCAATGTTCTCAGGGTTGGGGGCTGGGAGTGTTTTCTTATTTCTCCCTTTTGTCATGTTTTTGGTTCCTTCCATACAAGTGTACAGTGTAATTCCCAGACCCTTTTCTTGTTGTTTAAGGCTCCTCTAGAGGGCACAGGCTAGGAGCTTTAGCCCTCTTCAATAGGTTATCAGAGATTAGAGTTCACCCACAGGCAGTGTGCGCTAGCTCCTCCCTTCTGGGCCAGTCAACCTTTGCAGGCCTTCACTGTGTCAGTGTGCACTGATCTCAGGGAAGTAACTGGGTCCCCGCCAGGGGCATGGCCTAGTCCAAGCAGATTTCACCAATCCGCTCGGTGAGGGGAGCAACCAGCTGAAGCCACTTCCTTATGGAGTTAGGGCTGTCCTGCCCAAATCCAACATGTTGTCCAGTGGGTTTCCCCTTTCCCGTGGGAGGGTCTTATTCCCATCACTCACCGCATCCCCGAGAACTGCTGGACTGCCCGACCTCCAACTTCAGCGGGGCTGCAGTGGGAATTCACGGTGCCTCTGGGTGGGTCACGTGCAGAGCGGGTCCCAGCGAGTTGCACGCAGGGCTGTTCAGCTCCGCGCTCTGGCGGCTCAAGCCAGTCGCTTCAGCGCGGATCGCTTGTTCAGGTCGGGCAGGGATTCAGGCGGCTCGAGGAGGGCACGGCACTCGCTGATCTTATCTTCACTAATAGTAGCCCCAGGACCTCATATTCGAGCGGGTTTTTGTGCTTTAGTTTCTTTCTGGGTTGTGAGAGTCTATCTCTCTCTGTTTGAGTCTCTCCAGGGTGTTTTATTCTGGCATTTGAGCTGTCTCTCTCAGAGAGGGTCTCTCTCCTGCTACCTACCAGTCCGCCATCTTGTCTTCTTTTTCTGTTATACACTGTTGAGACACTATGGTAACCATTGTAGATCACCTTGTATTGTGGTTTTATGTGACTTGTCTGCCTCATGCTTTTCTAGGAATTGTTTTGTTTTATCTTGCTTTGTTTTGTTTTTCCTGCTAATATGGAAATGATAGATATACGTGTAGAGACTCATGCAGGTGTAGAGCTTATAAACAGTTTATGAGAACCAACTATATAACACACGTTGAAATGAACAACTACTTTAAGAAAAAGAGACATTACAATACCCGGTGCTGATTCCATAATGTCATGATGTGAAGTCCAGCAAAACTATCACTTTTCGTTCAGAGTGATCTTAGCTTGCTTTGCCTTGTTTAAGTTCAACACACATTAAGGTATGGACAGCTGTTTGAGAAGAATGAGAGACACTATGACAGCTATTCTTGGCTTCCCTAATGTCTGGTCTTGAAGACTTGAAATGCCCTCCTCGTCCTGCTCAGATCAATTCTATACAAGGTTGTTTTATGTGAATTCCCTGTATATGACAATATGGACAACTATTTGGAAGAAAACAAGAGTCAATATGATAGAGAGTGAATATTTCCAATTGTCTAGTTTTGAAATTTATGTCTCTTACATTGCTTTCTTGTGATCCGCTTTGTTCTGTTTTATTGTGTTTAATTTTACCCTTTTGATATAATTGCATGTATATTTGAGTGGGTAAGATGGATGACCATATCGCTGTTTTTGTCAGATCGTGGAGCAGAACTGTTGACGGTCTCACTGTTTGAAAACTTTACATGTTTTAACTTTGTAAATTGAACAACTATTTCCAAGAAGTCAGTATGTAATTTGTCAAGCAATAATTTTTTTTCGTTTTTTTGTTTTTGTTCTTTTCCTTTTTTCCTTGGAATACTGCATTGTTGCTACCCTTTATTCTGTTTTGTTTTGTTTTGTTTTGTTTTTTTCTCTTTACATAAAATTATTAAAAAAAAAGAAGAAGTTGAACCTGTGGACTTAAGAATTTTAATATAGATTAAGTCTCCTGGAGATAAAGGAGGATCTGGTGTGAGTCCCTCAGAGCTTTGAGGGAGGCAAAGATCTACATATTGTTGAAGAAGGTGTCAGAGGACCTAGAGAGCTAGAATGTAGTCAGCAAAGGGAGGAAGATTAGAAGGTGAAGGCAAGTTTTGTAAGACAAATGGTCTACTGTACATAAGCTGAAAGGGGCTTAACTGAGTAGGTGAACTGGGTTTGGAGTTTTGTAGGGGCTAGAGGTAGGAGTAGAGAAAGGAGAATCATGTATACATGGGAAGGAGGTATGAGTTAATTGGAGAACATCTGTGCAGTCATATAGAGGACTTATCTCTGTATCTGTTGTAGGAGGGGGCAATAGGGTGTTGCTGGTTGAGACTGTGGCAATAGGGTCTTGTATTATAGTTACATGTACTTGTTGTAGCTGTGACAGGGTCATTAGAGCTGGGAGTGTCTTTTGAGAAATTAGACTGACTAGACGGTGTGGTGAGTAGACTGTGATTGTCTGTCCTAAAGAGAACTTTTTGGCTTCTTGTGTCAGGATGGCTGTTGCTGCTAGCACCTGCAGGCAGGGAGGCCATCCTCTAACTGTAGCTGTTTTGGGAGGTAGGCTGTGGCCTGGAATGGAGGTCTTTTACTGTGTCCCAATACTCCCATCACATTATCTTTATCTGCTGTAGTGTATAGAATAAAGGGTATAGCAGGATTAGGAAGTGTAAGTGCAGGGGCTCTAAGGAGGCCTCCTTAAGCTTTGTGAAGGGAGTGTCAATTGGCATAGTGGGATCTAGGGGTTTTGAAAGAGGTCCTTTAGAGGCTTGGTATAATGGCTGAGCTAAGGAAGCAAAATTGGGGATCCAGAGGTGAAAGAAGTTTGATTGGTCTAAGGAGGATAATATTCGTTGTTTTGTTATTGGTGCCTGTAAGTCAGAAAGGAGTCTTGTGGTCAGAGGTTATGGACCATGTGGTGATTTATAAGCATGAAGCCTAAGAATTTGACCTTTGGTGAGGCGATTAGAGCTTTGGAGCAAAAGACCTTGTATCTTCTACTACAGAGAAAGTTGAGTAAGACAGCTGTGTGTTGTGTTGTTGTAGCATAGGAGAAGGAGCAGAGTAGAAGTCATCTATGTACTGAATGAGTATACTAGGTTGTAGATTTATAGTTACAAGATTATTGGCCAAGGCTTGGCTAAAGAAGTGAGGGCTGTCTGAATTTCTGGGGTAGCACTGTCTATATTAGTTGAGTGGACTGAAAAGTATTTGAATCCGTCCACGTAAACTCAAAAAAGTCTTGGCAATGTGGATGTAAGGGAAAAGTGAGGTGTATTTTTAAGTCTAATACAGGAAAGTGAGAGGTACGTGGAGGAGTATGAGACAGGGTAGTGTAAGGGTTTGGCACCACCATGTGAATCAGGTTACTGTACTGATGAGAGCTCTGGGATCTTGGATTAGGTGTTAAGAGCTGTTGGATTTGAGGACAGGGAGAATATGGGTGTCATCAGGCAACTGAGTGACTTTTAGAAACCCATTAGTTAACAAGTGGCAGATAATAGGTTTGAGTCCTTGTTGATGTTTACGGGCAATTTGGTATTGAGGAACAGAAGGGAAGACTGAGGGGTGTTGGAGGTGAATTAGCAGTGGAGTAATGTGGGTGGCATGAGTGGGATTGGAGGTGTCTCAGACTAGGGTCGATGAGGCAGGAGGGAAGGGGAGGGGCTGAGTCAGGGGCATAGGATGCTGGGATTGGAGTACAAGAGCTGAGAGGAGAGGGAGAGAGTATAATACAAAGTATGTTTTTGGAGTAGAGTTTTTATCAAAAAGAAGTACAGAACAGGTTGGGATAATAAGACAGTTGTGTGTAAGGAAAGGGTTTGGAATCTGCAGGGAGTAGGTTTTTTCTGCAGAGGTCATATACCTTGGCTGTCAATTCCCACAACGGAGACTGCAGACCTAGAACATCAGTCTTAAAACTCAGGAAGAACATTATGGGTGCCTTACATGTCAACAAGGAAAGAAAAGGTTTTACCTGAGATGTCCAGCGAGACTCAGGGCTCCTAGAGAGACACCTGGGTGAGGCCGTGGCCCGAGCCCCATCAATCCTCTACAGCGGGGATGCGGAGCAGATCAGCCGGTGATGAGTCCGAGGCGGCAGTGTCTTATCCTGTGAGGGCAGGGAGGGTGATGACTTACCCGCTCTCTGGTGGACAGGGCAGTTGCACTTCCAGTGGCCCTCTTGGTTGCAGATGGGATCAGTTTCCAGTCGTGGCCACAGGTCAGGGCAGGCTCGTGTCCAGTGTTGTTTTTCTGCCACACTTGAAGCATGGGGGGGAGGGGGCTTGGGGTTTTAGATTCTTTTTCTCCAGCCTGTGTTTTATCTCAAGCCCTGGGAGCCGCTCACTGCAGCTGTAGCTGCTGTGGCCATAAACTGGCCTTAGAGTTTCAGCCTGGAATGCAGCCTTTTATGGTCATCTTGGAATGTAACTTTTTAAAGGTAACTGTCTATAGTTGAAGACATGAAAAGCCATATGTAAGAGGTCTCCCTGGGAGAATTGAGGACCAAGGTCTGAAGTTTTGAGTTTAGTCTGAATGTTTGGTGCTGCTTGGGAAGTAAAATGGGAGTTAGGACTGCAGGATCAAGTATGATGGGCAGGAGGAGAGAGAGGAGGGGCAGAGTTGGGTAAACAGGAGGAGCTCAGTGATATAGTCCTGTGAGAGTAACTGTGAGATGAGGAGGAGGAGGAGGAGGAGGAGGAAGGAGGGGGAGGGGCCTCAGCATGAGTTATGGCAATAGGGGGGTGGAGGTATTTCATCTATTGGGTCTCAGAAACAAGAAAGGAGAGAGTCACGGTGGCAAGCTGATAAAGGAGGAGACCTGTGAAGCCAGTCAAAAGAATTTGGGAGGCCTTGTAGGTTTGGAATAGGTCAGGACGTGCCCCCCGCAGCTGGAGGTAAGATATTTACGCCTGCTTGCTGGTTCAGTAGTAAAAGTTATGCAAATCTCTTAATGTCAGCCTCTTGGGCCTGGGAGTTTGTTTTAGCCCCAGTGTATCTAAGCTCAGAGAAGTGGTTTTGTCAGGTAATGATTGATTATTACCCATGTGTTCCAATTAGGAAGGTGGGGGGGGGTTAGGAGGGTTGTGAATCAGGAGACTAGTCACCCTCCAGTGAAGCACAACCAGTAGTAGCGTAGTCCCAACAATGACTTCCCAGGTTGTCACCGGAGAAGGCACAGGGAGGTCCAAAAAGGACGTAGTAGTAGCATAGTCCCACAATGACCTTTCTAGTCATCACCAGAGAGGCATGTGGGGTCTCAAAGGACGTAGAGGTCCCCAGAGGGATTTAGAGTAGTAGGGAGACATCTTGACATGGCTATGATTTTGGACAGGCACCCAAAGTAGAGTAGAGGGGAGGCTCACCTTGGACCTGACGAGATGAATGCCGGTGTTGGATGTTGGCTAGAAATGGCAAGGCTAAGGAGTCCCTAGTCCCAGAAAGAGAGAGAGAGAGAGAGAGAGAGAGAGAGAGAGAGAGAGAGAGAAGGAGGAGCAGAGAGGAAAGCTCTACGGGCTGGGGCGGGAGGTCAGACTGGGGAACAGACTCCCCAGGAGCCACACAGCCTCCAACCGCTGGAATCAATGGCACCAACTGATTGTGTGATTTGTACTCAATCTAGAGCAGTGCAAAATATTAAAGAGAGGAGGCAGGTAGATAAGAAAAGAGTTTAATAAGCAGGGAGGGCACGGAGGGAGTCACCACAAGGAAGGCTGTGGTGGCTCTCTACAGACAAAGGGCAGGTCTGCCTGATACAGCCTCTGATGGAGGTAGGGCTCTGGTGGCTGATGTGAGCTGATTTATTCTGTGAGAGTGCAGGGGACTGGGTAAACCTTTACATTCCTGAGCTTTGGCAGCCTTTTGGGAGGGAGAAGCCATAGGGGCTTCTGGGAAGAAGGAGGTGTGCACTATTATGGCACAGCTTTGAACCGTTGCCATGATGATTGTACTGTCTCTCAGATGGGGATCTAACACATTTCTCATAAGAAAAATGAAAGAGTTTTGCCCTACAATAAATGACAGGACATTATGGCAGTGGAAGGCCAAATCAGGGATGTTTACCCTGAGGTCACTTCCTCCTTCCCCATTACAACTTCCTTTTCCTTCCCCAGTGCACGTGAAGAAAATTCCAATCAGCTCCTCTCACATCATCAATGCCTGCCCTAACCCCCGGTCAAAGGTTACATATATCCCATAACCCGTGTTCTGGTTGAAGGAGACAGCCCAGCCACTGTGGTTTGTGTGCTCCTTCCCACGTCCTCACCTCAATAAACCTGTTTATTTTGTACTTTTGCTTCTCTATTGCGCCAGAATAGTCTAACAAAAAGTAGACAAGCTTTTGGGCTTTTTCCATGGGAAGACATGCAATAGCCAAGAGAGATGTTGAAATAGCATTGACTAAATAACATTTTGCCCCTTTTCCTATTGCTCATCTTCTCCTCTACTCTTTACCCCAAATGTGAAAGAACTGATGGAATCCTAAGGGACAGGAAAGGATGAGACATAAGAACAGACTGCTTTCCCCTTCTGAACACAAGTTTCTAAGCAGAGGTGGGCGTGGGCTGGCAAAATGGAAGAAGCTATTAATTAGATGAGAGGCTAAATGTTTGACATTAAATTGGTCTGGATTTCCTAATTACTATAAATAAAGAAGATTCTGATAGTTGGAAGTGACAGGTAAAGCAAAGAGATCTGCCTGAGATATTATTCAAGGGCAGAGAAAGGAGAACCAACAAAATGTTCAAAAGCAGTGGTAGAAGACAAACAAAATAAAAATGGACACCTATGATTGAATCTACACTTGAAGTCTTACTTATTTTTTAAACTAATTGCTATGCTTGCACTATATGCAGCCTACAAAGTATGAAAACATTTGTAAGGTTATTGCTGTTGCAAAATAACAGACTAGTGTAACAGGATTCCTCTTTGAGATAAGAATGTGTGTTTCATCCTTTGTGTATTTTAGCTCTCCCCAATCCCAAGCCTGCCAGACTCATAAATCCTTTTGTTACAGGCAGCTGAGTCAGTTGGAAATATTATAGGTAGTCTATAGGGCTGGGCTCTCAAAGGAGCCAGCACAGAGGACCAGATACTTTGTGACCTTGGAGGAAACAGACACCTGCTGTGGGCCAGATCCTAAAACAAAAGGTAAAACAAATGCAACCACACCCTAAGTATAAACATTAGGGATTGATATTCTAAATATGTAGGGATCACCTTGAGGAAGCCAGGAGTCACCATCCCAACCCCCTACAGAAAGAGTCACTGCTCTGTAGGAATGCTTGCCTACTACCTGACTCGCTTCCTCATTTGTCACTGATTTGGTCAATTATACCTTAACAAATTAGTTCTGTCTCACCTCATGTCGGTCTACCTTGCGAGTTCCCAGTTTCCCTCAGCTTGGACCTGTCTCACCCCATGATTTTACTCTATAAAAGCCCCTAGAAAAGACAGTCTTTGGCGACCTGCTTAGGACCCCTCCGTCTCTCTCAGTCAGGAGCATATTTTCTCTCAATAAATACATTCTGCTCTTAACCTCTATTGTTCCTAAAATTCATTCTTCAATTTTAGCGAACACAAACTCTATCAGACATATAGTGGGTCAGGAGTTTCATTCCCCTGTATCAAATTCATGAGTATCTGGAACTTTCTCTTCCTCCCAATAGCAACATAAACAGGAGAAAGAGCTTAGAAGGAAACAATTAGGTCTCAAAGAGAGGATAAATTCCAGTCAATGGGTTCTCTTCAAGAAATCATGAAGTCTTAGATGAGGACAAATGACAAGTTAGAAGCTGAAGTCCCTAATCCTGTATTACCTGTATTCAGATGGATACCCTGAATGTTGCTTACATTCTCATCCATCTCTAGAGAAGATTATATTTTCCACTAACATGAAGCGGTTGGGAGTCCAGACAGATACAATATAGTTTTTAAGTTGATATGTATTGACCATTTGAATTTGCAGTTGTAAATCATGCCCACCACAATAAGAAAAGAAACAACCAAATTTTAAGTGTCTTCATAAATACCACACGACGGGTATATGTTAAGAGCTGAGAAGATCAAGATAAGAATTACCAGCAAATTACTTTGTGGAGGAGATAGGATGTGAGATAGATTTTGAATGGTATGTAAGATTAAAATTGGCAGTAGGGGTGGAGAGATAGGAGTCCCAGGGTAGCAGGTACTTTATTCAGTTAGCTAAAAGGTGAGGCAGCTAGTTGGAGAAGGGCCTGAGACAGTTGGGCAATCAGCCACATTGGGAATTAAAATAAAAATAGACCGAGAACTAGGACTTTGGAAGAGGAACAAGCTTCCTTAGGCAATATGGAATGCAGCCCTCTCACTACTAAAGGGAGGTGCAGCCACTCCCTACTAAGTTCCTGAATTTCTAGAAATTATAATGCAAATTAACTAGTCTTTTTCTAAGGTCCCAGTCTGGTAAACTGTTGAAGAACTGGGTTAAAAGCCTGAGGTCCAACTGGTCATTTTAAATCCATAGAACAACCTGTGCAAAGTGGTCACTAAACAACTAAGCTGCTAATCTCTAATTACCTCCAATAAGAGACGCCATGTACCATGACATTTGGGACCCCTCCTGGAAACCCAGGAGCTATTTTTCTTATTTCCAATAAAACTCTGCTAACCTCCTATCTTTGTTAACAGCTTCATTCTTTGATGTTTGTGGAACCATGAGGCTGGTGCTCACGTACTCAAGTTATCACCAGGAAAAAGTATTATAGGGAGCTGAGTTAGAAATATTATATACAGTCAGACAGGGCTAGGTCCTCAAAGGAGCCAGCCCAGAGGACCAGATGTCTTGTGACGTTGTAGGAGACAGACACCTCCTGCTGTGGGCCAGATCTCAAGCTAAAGACAAAACTATGCAACCATATCCTAAGTATTGATATTTTAAACAGGTAGGGATTACCTTGAGGAAACCTGGAGTCACCATCCCAACCCTCTGCAGAAAGAGTCATTGCTCTTTAAGCATGCCTGCTTGCTACATGACTAGCTTCCCTGTTTGTCCCTGATTTGGTCAATTTTACCTGAACAATTAATCTTACTGGTTGACCATAGTTCTGTCCTACCTCACACCCACTTTTGGAGTTCTCATTTTCCCCTCACCTTAGATACACCTCATCTCATGGTTTTGCTCTATAAAATCCCTAAAATGACAAGAGTCCTTGCAACCCACTCTGGACCCCTTCTGTCTCCCAGACAGAAACTTGCTTTCTCTCGATAGATACATACTGCTCCTAACTTCCATTGTTCCTAAAATTTATTCTTCGATTTTAGAGAACATGAACTTGTACCAGACATCTAGTAGGTTGGGAGTTCCCTTCCCCTATGTCAAAAGTAACAGTGTCAGCAGGTAGGTAGAGCTGGAGAAGGGCTTGACCACAGAAGGTGCTATGTGGAGATTAGAGAAGAGAAAGGCAATTGAGCAGGTTTGAGTAGGAGTCACTTATATTTTGTCAGCAGCAAGAATACATTGGCACTTTTAGCTGGGTTTTATTGTTGCAGAAAAATCATATCAAAACAAATGGAAGACTGCACTGAGGAATCTAGAAGGCAATTTGTTTGTTATGCTAGCAGGCTAGTGTGACCAAGTCCAAATTACCAGGCCATGAGTCAGCTTTGTGCTCAGTTTAAATAGTTTGCAAGCAAAGAGTACAAGGCAGATGGCAAGTTACTACATGATTGCTTACATGCATTGGATGAAGTCACATATTGTCAGACAAGCTAATTCTAAATAGATTTACTTAAAAGGAATCATTTGCCATAATATAGGAGCATACTTGGGATGAGAGGAAAGGGTTATAGTGGAGCAAGCAAAGTTAAGTGTGTCCTTGATTGAGCCACTTTGTCCCATATAAAGACCTTGAAGTAAGCTGGAAATGTTGAGGTACAATTATAACATAAGAATGCATTTATAAAACAGCAAACTTATAGGTATTTCATGATCAATTAGAGGTCTCTGACCGAGTTTTGTTTCTTCTACTTCTGCTGAATTCAATTGACCTTGACAGTGACCTCTAATAAGCACTGAGTCAGAATAATTATCTGCACCTTAAAGTACCCTGGGCTAGTCAAGGACACTCTGTAAGGGCCCCCTCCCCAGAATGTTTATATATGATGGTAATGCCTTTAACTCTGCTCACTCTGTAAGGGCCTTTCTCCTTGTTCCCAGAGTGTTTTTATATTATGATAAACAATTCCTTTGTTTCAATAAATCTGTTTAAGACTAGCCTGCTAGTCAATATATGACATTGACTCACACTTTGTACCTAAATTCTATATATACTAAACTCTCTGTAAATTCAGTGCTATTGCCTTTGTGGAATTGCCCCACAACAGTCCATTGATAAGAAGATCCAACAGTCTGCTGGCATAAAGATTAAATGCTGCCTTCTTATCTCCTCTGTCAAAGAATCTTCCTTTTGGTTTGGTTTGGGTTGGGAATTTTCCTACAACAGAAACAATATGTTAGAGTTACCTGGTGCAATAGAGAAGCAAAAAGTACAAAACAAAAAGAACAGGTTTATTGAGTTGAGGACATGGAAAGGAGCACACAACCCATGGTGGTTGGGCTGTCTCCTTCGACTGGATACAGAGAGGCAGAGGGCTATATGATCTCTGATTGGAAGTGCTGCATGGGGCAGATATTGATGATGTGTGAGGAACCGATTGGAAATCTCTGTGGAAGGGGAGTTGCAATTAGGGCTGAAAAAGCAGGAAGTGGTAAGTGTTCCTTCTTTGGCCTTCCACCACGTTAGACCACTGCCATAATTGTACAGTAATTTATACTAGCACAAGAACTTTTCAGTACTCCTTTAAGGAAAATACAGACTGGACAAGTCACATTGACCCAGCACATTATCAAAAGCAAAATAGCTGTACTCAGACATTCAAGGCTCACTGAATTTAGCAAGGTGCTTATGTGACAAGCAGCAAGAGCATAAGCAGAGGCCACTCTTTGATTTTTAACTTGCTATAACATGTCTATAAGTTTGCTATTCTATAACTGTGTGCCTTTACTATTTGTATAATTGTGCCCTTACATTATGGCACACTCAGGAAGCTGAGACAGGAGGATTGCCATGGGTTTGAGGCCAGCTTGGAGTACTTAGTGAGTTCAAGATCAACCTGGACTACACAATGAGACCTTCTCTCAAAAAAACTTAAAAGAAAAAGAGAATACGGGGGAGGAGACAAGATGGTGGACTGGTAGGTAGCAGGAGAGAGACCCTCTCTGAGATAGACAGCTCAAATGCCAGAATAAAACACCCTGGAGAGACCCAAACAGGGAGAGATAGACTCTCACAACCCACGAAGAAACTAAAGTGAAAAAAACTGCTTAAATATGAGGTCCTGGGGCTACTATTAGTGAAGATAAGATCAGCGAGCACTGCACCCTCCTCGAGATGCCTGAATTCCTGCCCAACCTGAACAAGCGATCCGCACGGAAGCGACTGGTTTGAGCCGCCGGAGCTTGGAGCTGAACAGCCCTGCGTGCAGCTCGCCGGGACTGGCTCTGCACACGACTCACCCAGAGGAACCGTGAATTCCCACCGCAGTTGCGCTGAAGTCAGAGGTCGGGGAGCCCAGCAGTTCTCTGGGACGTGGTGAGTGATGGGAATAAGACCCTCCCATGGGAAAGGGGAAACCCACTGGACAACATGTTGGATTTGGGCAGGACAGCCCTAACTCCATAAGGAAGTGGCTTCAGCTGGTTACTCCCCTCGCCAAGCAGATTGGTGGAATCTGCTTGGACTAGGCTGTGCCCCTGGCAAGGACCCAGTTACTTCCCTGAGATCAGTGCACACTGACACAGTGAAGGCCTGCAAAGGTTGACTGGCCCAGAAGGGAGGAGCTAGCGCACACTGCCTGTGGGTGAACTCTAATCTCTGATAACCTATTGAAGAGGGCTAAAGCTCCTAGCCTGCGCCCTCTAGAGGAGCCTTAAACAACAAGAAAAGGGTCTGGGAATTACACTGTACACTTGTATGGAAGGAACCAAAAACATGACAAAAGGGAGAAATAAGAAAACACTCCCAGCCCCCAACCCTGAGAACATCGATCCAGGAGAGGCAAATACAAAAGAGACTGAGGGCAGCAAAAATGCAACATCAAACACAGC
>PVJX010046938.1:0-12088 GCA_004027295.1 Dolichotis patagonum | reverse complement strand
TACTTTACATGCTTTAACTTTGTAATTTGAACAACTATTTCCAAGAAGTCAGTATGTAATTAGTCAAGTAATAATTTCTTAGGTTTTATTGTTGTACTTTTCCTTTTTTCCTTGGAATACTGTATGGTTGCTACCCTTTATTCTGTTTTATTTTGTTTTGTTTTTTCCTCTTTAAATAAAATTATAAAAAAAAAGAATAATCTTTCAGTTAAATATGTGAGTTTTGAGAAATATATTTAGCAAAACACTTCAAGAGTATACTACAACCACTAATAAAACTGCAATCATACTACAAAAGGCTAAAAGCAAAAGCACAATGAAAAAACATGCTGGCCATCAAATTTTCATCCTGTTACATGTCAGCAGTTGAATGCTGGAATTACATATGCATACTACTGCACCTAGCTAATCAAGGATATTATAAGAAAAATAAAAAGTGTAGTTAAATTGTCATTTAATGATCTTTAGATAGTAGATACAGAAATTCTTAGAAATTTACACAATTTCAGACATGGTATATGAAGAAGAATGCTGGAGAATCGACAAGATGGCAAGAAACTGAAATGATCATGAAAAACTTCCCTTTGTAAATTTATCTCTCAGTGGAATTACAAGTGTTGCAATGAAACTTTAAGATACTGATCAAGATGTAATATGAATTTCCCATGATGAGTGTACTTGTTATGCATACAAAACATATAGTAATGCAACCATTATCCTAAAAAATGATATGCTTAGTTGGGCATGGTCTTACATGTCTGTAATTTAAAAAAAAAATAGGTTAGAAAATATTCATAGGTAATTTTGTTAATGTAATTGTCACCTAAATCCAAGTGACATGTTTACCAGAAAAGATCATTATAGACTCATTATACCTGTGCTTGTAGGTTTTCAAATCCATTATCTAGTTAAATGTAAGGATTTATTAGAAAATAGTTTTTCATCTTGGCATACAGTTAAATGGTAGTATGAATTTCTAATGCTGTGTGAAGCCCTAGGTCTGATCTGATGTAATAAATGCATGTGTGTGCATACACACACTTTATGATAAGTGAAAATAAAAATTGTCTTTATTTATCAAAGGTAAGGATGGTTCATCATCAGCAACCCAGATCAACAAAAGAATAACCTAATATAACTATCTGAATCTTGGCATAAATATGTGTAAAAAATTTTAATTTCCATTAATTATTTCTTAAAGATTTCTAATTTTAAAAAATCAAAAGAGATCAACAACTAGATAAAATATGTATACATAAAACTAATACGTGGGACACTGAATGGAGATACTCCACATGAATTATTTTAGGATGAGAAATCAATCAAGGATATTCATTTTATCCACTGTTCTGTCACATGAAAACAAAATTCACGTTTGCTTCTATAAGGGAAGAAAGACAAGGGCTGGGGATTTAGCTCAGTGGCATACGCGCCTGCCTTGCAAGGACGCAGACATGAGTTTGATCCCCGGTACCGATTAAAAAAAAAAAAAAAGGGAAGAAAAACAAATAAGTGATATGGAGGAGCCAAAAATTATTATACATAAATGATAAAATTATCAAGATGCAACAATATAGACAAGAATACCTATCTTGTCCCAGAAGATCTCCTGGAAAAATTATAGTGTTTATCACAGTTTCACTGCATACTAAAAACATAAAATTATACCAATCCAATAAAGGTGAGTGATTCCCAATCAGAACACACACTGTCAAGAAACAGCTCTCAAATCATTTTCTCAATGTCAGTCTACACTCAGTAACTACAGAGAAACCAAAAGGTCTTTGTTTAGATTTGTTCGTGAAACACTTTTTAATTTACTACAAATTTAAAGGCCCAAAAATGTCTTGCTATCCATAGAATCAAAAGTTCAAGAATATACCTATAATGTGAATATGATGAACATTTTAGGGAATAAAACCAGTTCATTTTAAAATTACATTTAATTAGAAATTTGAATCAATTTTTGCAAAGAGTTCTAATGTCAGCTGTGAAAGGAGATAAGGGATGTTGTCTGCTTTTTCTCTCAATTTATGCCAATATTTTGTGTTATAGACGAAAATCCTTCTCACATATTGCAAATAAAAGATTCTATTCCTTTATTTGTGAAATATTCATACCTGACAAGCATTTATATACCCATCTCTAGAAAATATTATCAATAAAGTCTTTAAAACTCAGCAACACATTAAAAAACTACACATAATTAAAATTTGGTAGCTACACATGTTGGCACGTGGGAGATTAAGGTAGGGAGATCACTGCAAGCTCAAGGTCAGCCTGAGTGCAGGGTCCACTTAAATTACAGAGCAAGATCTTGTCTCCAAAAACCAAAAGAAACAATTGGAGATGTTCTACATAGATAGAGAATAATTTATAGACACAGACTTGATGATGCGAAATGCTATAAATAATTCAGAGCACAGTGTATCCTTAATACTACTATATTTATAATACTAGTGAATCAACATAAATGTAATCCCTATAATCCCTTCTGAAAAAGAGGGCAGGAGATTATTTTTCAAATCGCAAATAAAAATAAAGATGAGAAGTGGGATTATAGGGTTACAAAGTCATTAAAATCTGAACATCGGGCAACATGTAGACACGTTAAATTTATTAGAAAGATCAAAAAATACTTTTCCTTTCTTCTAAACTGAGATTTGCTAAGGCTGACAGTGGAAATCAAGAAGAAGAAGTAATTAATCATCCATTTAAAAAATCATCTATTTATGGTTGTAAACTGTACATTTTATGGGCTGAGTAAACCTGATTTTTGCATCACAAACATTCAAAGATGCACTTCAGGCAGATATATGACAAAAATTGTTAATATGAAAATGTGAAATATAAGAAGGAAATACAATAAAATTAATTTCTGATCTAGGAGGTGGGGAAAACTTCAGATATAAATTTGTAAAACCACAAATGTTAAGGTGATTTTGAAAAGATAAAAAGAGTAACGAGATGAAATTCATCTGCAGATGAAAAACTGCAGAAGATATTTTCATTCTCCACAAGTAACAAATATATGCAGGTTTAATTAAAAAGCATCCTCACTACAAAGATGAACATATAATATAAGCACACAATTTATAGACAGGCTTTAAAGGAAAGAGAAAAATGACATAACAGAAAGGATATATAAAAGACAGAAAAAATAGAAATGAATCTCAATTCATATCCATAAAATTCATCAAGGTAAGAATACTCTGGTGCTGGTAGAAATAATCAGAAATCATTGCCTGTTGGTGGTGGTTGTATGGACAGCGTGCATTAGATTTTAAATGGATATGCACTCTGTATACTAGCAAACATGCTTCTGAATTGGCATTTTCTCAAATCTGTTTCTAGGGGAAGAAAGGATGTTTACTTGAAAAGCCTGCTTTCTCATGACTGTGGAAAGGCAAATAAGATGTTATGTTATAGTCACATGTTTTCTGAAGTACCACATCTCCAATGATTGACATTCTCTGATTTAGCAGGGTCAGTGAGCACATAAGCTCCTGAATGACGTGCCACCCTGAGGGCAAAGAAGAGCCTGAGAGCTACCATCCATCTCTGCACCCTAAATCCAAGATGAGTGATTCTACCCAAATTACTCCTGGGCTATACTTGAACACTCTTTCCTTTGGTCCCTCCTCTTTAGGCTGCCTTTTTGATGCCACTAAAGTGCAAACTAGAAAAGGATCCACTTCTTGGTGTGCTTACGACACACACTGTGGGTGTAAAGCCAGATTAAGGGGTGGCTTGAAAAGCAGCTCTGGGCTTTATCTCAGCTGTGTCCTTCTCCACAGGCCATTCCCAGTTTTTTCAAAAATTCCAGCATTTGGTAGTTGTCCACAGAGTGTGGGCAATTCAAGAGAACTGAGGGGAATTCAGAGATTGCAGGACCAGCCACATACGGAGTCTACAGCAAAGGCTCATGGTCACTTCTTTCCCCAGAGAGATTTTAAGTCATTACAAAGCAAAACAGCCCCAGGATTTGGATGTGACAGGTGCTAGACAGACATGACTTCAGTCCATTAAGGGAATGGAAGAGGCAGTGGGAAAACAAGAAAGGGCAGAGTATAAGGCAAATATTTTCTCCAAGATTAAGGCAGTTAGAAATATGTTCCCAGAATCAGCATAAATTAGTAGTAAGGGAAGTGTTTTCTCTTCAGCACTGAACGTGCTTGGTGTCTTGTGGTTATTGACAATTTCTATCCTATTCCCTCCTCCTGGTAATGCAAGCCGGACAGGTGCACCTCTTTATAATATGAAGTACATAAATAAATAAATAACCAAATGAAAACAAACTAAATCAAACCAAAAATAGAAAACAAAATCCAGAGAAGTGCTCTTTTATCCTATCACTGCTCATAATGTGTCCCAGTTCAGTTCCTCAGAAGTACCGAATTAATATAGTGCTCAACGCAGCAAACTACCTGATAAATTTTATGCTGTTTTCACCTGAAGTTGTGTCACTGGCAGGGCAGTGACTCACTGCTGATGCCCAGGACCTTTGAGCAAGTATTGCACCATACATCCCAAACAGAAGAAACTGCCTTACAGAATAAAAGTGTGTAACAGAATAAAATTTAAAAATCAAAGCAAATGTTCCACTGAATACTAATCACTATTTCTTTTATTCTTCAGTGCTGGAGATTACAATTCACGGGCTTGTGCCTGGTATACACGTTACTTTAAATTGGAGGCAAGTTTTACTTCATTTTGATTTGGGTTTTGCTCCACTGTCCTGGATGGCTTCAAAACTGAATCCTCCTGCCTCAGCGTGCCAAGCTGCTAGGATGGAGGTTGGGCACAACCCTAACCTTATCAGAAATTTCCTTTACTCAAGCACTGTAATCCTACTTAATAGTGGTAATTAAAGAACGCCCATCTTAGCTGTCATGGTGGCATACATCTGTCATCTCAGAACTATAAGCAGATCAGAAGTTCACTGCAGCCTGGACAACTTAGTGACACTTTGTCTCAAATTTAAAAACAAAATATTAAAACGCATGAGGAATGTAATTCGGAGCAAAAGTCCTGAGTTTAACCCACTGTGCAACAAAAACAGCAACCACATCGTGCAATCTTTTGTATCTTGGAGAAATCTCTTCCCAATCACACTTAGATGATCTGCACTTCTGCGTATGCAACATAGGAATTTACTCCATGAATGGTAAGCGTGTTATCACCGAGTTATACCACAGTGTTAATCCTGTCTCGGGATTCTCAGGGTATTTACCATCAGCCATCATGAGTGTGGCAATGTGAAGACATACTGCAAATGTAGGAATTCACCCTCCTCATGACCCCGTACCACAGACATTTATAAAACTGCGATCCATTAAATCTGCTGGTAGGAAGGATGAAATCAGGAAACCAGCACACCACAGCTCCTCCAGCTGCTGCTCTCACCTGACTTTGGTTCTCCCCCACAAATCCCACTCTCCGCACACAGGAGGAGGTGTGTGGCTGTGAGCTGGGGGCTGCCTGAGACTGCACTCTAGGCTGGCGGGGTGGCTCGGAGAGATATGGTGCTCTGTACCCCAGATGGGCCAGCCTCAACCAAGGCAGGGAGGACACAGGGTACACACGACTAGAGCCCAGGAAGAACTCAGAATCTGGAGCATGCAGGGAGGCTCCGTCCGCCATTGCCGATCCTACCACTTCCGGGTTGATCTCACCCACATCGCCTCCCATTCCATCCCATCGCAGGGCAGCCGTCCCATACTATCACCATTGCGCAGCTTGAGGGTCTTCAAGGGTAGTTCCAATGCAGGCTGCAGCCAGTAGAAATCCTAAAGCAAGCCGCTCTAGCTAGGTGAGGTGGCTCCCAGCAATGCGCAGGATCTGAGCTTTGGTGCCAGGAAACAGAGCCCGCCTCCCTTGGCCCACCTGATTGGACAGTTCATACAGCCTGCGTTTTTAACGCTGATTTGCTCCCGCTCCATTACCTGCCTTCCGAGCTGCGACAACTGGAACAGTGAAAACAGAAACAAATTCCTAAGTGTGAGTGGAGCTGGAATGGTAGATTGTAAACCAGAGGCTTCCAGGATGTAGCCTGTCTTAGGCTGCTTTTAAGCAGCGTTTACTCCTGGCATTGCAGAGCTGCCACTGTCATTTTTGTTTGTTTGACAGGGTCTCATGTGGCCTTGACCCCACTATTATTTTCCTGCATTAAGCCTACTTTGTGCCGGGTTTACAAGCATGCACCACCACTCCCAGCTACTCTTGCCTTCTTAGTGGGCTCAGTGATCGCTTCCTGTGTCCCCCCTTAAAGTGGGATCATACATATGCTAAGACAGTTCCAGAGTTAATACACCACGGAGAAATCACTGTAAGAGCATGCCATGAATCCAGGAAAGGCCAGAACGTAATGAAATGGAAGGAAGGACTGATGTTGTGAGAGGTGAAAAATATGCAATAAGGTAGTTGGCTTCATAGACAAAACTTTCTCACACTGTATCTCTCAATTTACTTATTTTATTTATTTATTTGCCTTTTTCAGACAGGGTTTCACTACGCAGTTCAGGTTGGCCTTGAACTCACTTTGTAACCCAGGCTGGCTTTGATCTTGCAGCAGTTCTCCTGCCTCAGCCTCCTGAGTGCTGGCATTACAGGCATGCACCACCACATCAGGCATGATATATTCGTTTTAAACTAAGAGGGTTGGGGTATTGCTCAGTGGCACAGTGCTTGCCTTGCAAACGCAAGGTCCTGTGTTCGAATCCCAGTACCAAAAACAAACAAAAAATATTATAATTTCTCAATGCATCTCCTGGTGCTTAGGAAAGGAAACCTGAAGACTTCAGACTGTAAGCTCCTTGTGTTCTGTAGTTACTGCTTCACAAGCTGAAACTCTGTTTTTCAACACATTAATATTCTTAGAAGGGAAATATTAATTGGAGTCATGTGATACTTTTTTTTTTTAGACAGGGCCTGCAGTTCAGGCTGGCCTTGAGCTCATTTTGTAAGCCAGGCTGGTCTCAAACTCACAATGATCCTCCTGCCTCAGCCTCCTGAGTGCTGGGATTACAGGAGTACACCATCACACCCAGCTGATACTCTTGATTAATATATAGTTTGGCATGAGAGGTGGGTAGGATATTAGTAAAGCACACTTCTGATATGTTGGGTTGAGTCATGTAGGTTTGATACGATGGACCACACCTTCTCCCTCCCCCTTCCCTGGTACCAGTTATGTTCTGTACTTGCTGTTTCTTCACTTTCTCCCACCATGATATTCCTCCTTTGAAGTCAAATAGCAACCAATTTAAATCTCTGGAACCAGGAGCTAAAATAAAACTTATAGTCTTAAATTATGTATGTCTGGGATTTTGTACCTACAATAAGAACCTAATTAATAGTAGGTGTCTGAAAAAAACCAAAATACCAAATGCATTAACCTATTCTTTAGAAGAGTATATAAATGTGTTTTCTCTATGACTGCTCTTCATAGATTTTCTTCATATAATTGTATTTAGTTTGACTCCTTTGCATATCAAAACCACTTTCCAGGGAAAACCTCATGGTAACCAGTAAAAACCTCAGAAAGGACAAAACCTCCAATATGGTGTGCACATTTGTCACCTACTTTCCTTTGCGCTGCAGCTTGTGACTTTCAACACCCTGTCTGGAGCTTTTTTGAGCAGCTAGAGGCAACAAAGAGGTCTACAGCCCAGGAGGATTAAAGGGGATGATCATGGTCCTTACTCGTCAGGTTCAAGATATATTTCAGCTTCCAGTCACCAGACTTAAAACTACTCCCTACTACAGTTTATTTATCTGCTTTACCAATGCTGATGAGTTATATGACATCAGTATACCCAACTCAGGTCTTTCAATATAAACCAAGAAAGTCTTTGCTTTCCCTATGTGCTTATCAATGAAGAAAAGATAATTCTAAGATTCTATATAGGATTTAAAACATGTAAGAACTATTACTTATTGAAAAACCAAGATGCCACAAAATTTATTTCTGTATGACAAAATGTATAGAAAAGTTAATTGTGAATTTCCTCACTATCTCTGGTGAGTATTGTCACAAGACGTTCTGTGATTAGAGACTTTACACACTCCGTTTACCTTTTAGGACAATCTCGTGGCCCTCTCACCGAAGTACAGATGCATTTACATTTTTGTCTTTTATCAAATCCTAAGCACCATATAAGTTCTTCCCCCTTTCAAAAAGTACAACTGTCCTAGGTTTTAATCTGGAGACTCAATATCATTCCTCTATTTCAACTGCTTATTTGAAATTGTGTTACAGTAATACTGTGATTTTTTTTTGAATTCAGGGATAAATTTAATGTGGCTATTCTCCATAGCCTGGCATACCAGAGCAACTATGAGAACACACATAGAATGTAACATAATCATTACTTGTTCATAGTTTATAAATTCTGATGAGATCTTCAAAGAATCTTGAAATTTCTTAAGTGAAAATTCTGTGCTTTGTATCATACTGAGATTTTAGTTGCTCAGGAACACTTTACAGTTCACTGACACAGAATTATATAAAATCCAGAAGAACCAGGAAATGTTAAAAAGACAAGATTTGTAAGAATTACATTTTTTGGTAACTGATCAGTGGGATGAAATGTTATGCCCCAGCCAATGGACCTGTGGAAGGGGGCAAAACTTTGAGATTCACATGATAATCAAAACCAGAAAAGCTCATCAATTTTGTCAATATATCAGAAAACTATTTACTTTTAATGGACACTACCTTGTTCATTGTATGATATTTAGCACTGAAGAAGACAAATCATGCCTTCCCATGGGCCAGGTTCTGCTATGTGGCTAGTGAACAGACTTAGCAAGAAGACAAACCACGCCTTTCCATGAGCCAGCCAGTGCGCATGCAGGGAAGCCAGAAGAGTATCCCCCCTACCCCAAGCAACTGGCTGATTCAGAGGACTTGGAGAGATGATAGCAACTGAGGTGAAAGGAATATCTTGATGCTTGTATTATTTGATTTTTGCAGGCCTGGGGCTGGCGGTCTGGGCATCTATTTGGAGGAAGGCAATGTGCGTTGTGGCAACTGTAGGGGATTTCCTTCTTTCTTATTTTTGAAATCCAATGTTTTGTTCTGTTTTATTCCTGTATCTTGTAACCTGAGCAACTATTTTGAAGATAATAATATGTAGTATAACAACCACTGTTAAAATTCCTATCAGCTTGTTTCAAAAACCTATATAGCTATTGTTCTTTAGGTTTGTTTGCTTCTTGATTTTTCTGGTTTTTCTTGTTTATCTTTAAAACAAAAAAAAAAGATACTTAGCTCCTGGGCTTAACATCACAAGATGCCAGTAAATTCCACACTCCCTTATGCCAAGAGAAGAAAATTCCAGATACAACTACCTGTTCCCTGAAACCCAAATTGATACTGATGGAAAGCCATTGCCTGTCAGCTACACTGGCCACTTGAATTAGAAGAATGAGAAACAACACATAATGGGCCTACATTTCAGGCTTGAGGCTCCATTGTAAATCTTCAGGATTTTTCAATTTTTCTACCTCTACAACCCAAACCAGGATAATTCTTCCCAATTTATTTGAGTTCTGCCATTGCACCACCACTCTTTGGGTCCACTCCATATAGTCTACATGATGTAATGTAGTTAGTGTGAAAAGGCCAGAGGGACCCCTCTTACTTTCTCATTGCAGAGACACCATACCAGCACCTCAACTGCATGAGGAAAGAGATTTCATTTCATAGTTGGTTAGCACCAAGGCAGGGCATTATGGCTGAGGGGCATAGCAGAAAAATGCTCAAGGCATAGCATCAAGAAGAAAAGATACAGATTAGAGAGTGGGCAGGGAGATGTACTTCCCCAGACCATGTCCCCAGTGACCTACTTCTTCCAACTATTCTTCACCCCACAGCACATTTAGCTATAAATTCAGCTGTGGACTAATTCACTGATGAATGATGTGCCCATGTCCCAATCAATCCCCCAAAGTGCTATCTATGAATGAATGAATCTTTGTGGGGACATCTAGATATAAACTTCAATACTATGAAAAGACCAACAATATTCTTCAGAGAACTAGAAAAAACAACTGCAAAATTTGTATGGAATCAAAAGAGACCCAGAAAAGCAAAGATACTTCCAGGCAACAAGGACAAAGCAGGAAGAAATTTAATCCTAAATTTCAAGTTATATTACAAGATGACACTTACAAGAACAGCATGGTACTGGAACAAAAACAGACATGAGGATCAGTGGAACATAAACCAGAATATAGAGACAATCCAGGCACTTTCAACCATATGATTTTTGACAAAGGTTCCAAAACATATAGTGGAAGAAAGATAACCCTTTAACAATTGGTGCTGAGAAAACTGATTATCTACATGCAAAATAATGAATCTAGAACCATATTTCTCACCCTGTACCCAGATCAAATCAAAATGGATCAAAAATCTAGATACAAAAACAGCAACACTGAGTCTACTTAAATATAAAATAGATAAATCACTTGAAGACATGGGTAAGGTTAAAAACTTGTGTAAACTTTCACAATAAATAACAATAAAAAGTTACATTATCAAATTAAAAATCTTTTGCACAGCAAAGGAAACCAAAGAAGTGAAGAGACAAGCTATAGAATGCAAAAACTTTTGACAGTTATTTCTCAGATTAATCTAACACTATATAAAGAACTCAAAAAATTATGCTACACAAATAAAAGTGCCAAAAATGGACAACTGAAATGAATAAACACTTCTCAGATGAATAAGTACAAATGGCCAATAAGTACAAGAAAAAATTTCCTGCATCTTTGGTTATTAGAGATGTAAATCAAAATAATTTTGAGATTCCATCATACCCCACAAAGAAGGGCTACTCTTAAGGACTCAAAAATGTTCAAAAACTAGTGAGGTTGTGGGGAGAAAAGAACCCTTTTCTATGGTAGTGAGAATGTAAACTAGTACAAGGACTATGAAAATTAGTATAGAGACATATCAACATACTATATAGTACTTCCATTCAACCCAGCTATACCTCTTCTGAGTATTTTCCCAAGAGAGTTGATGAAATCATATTAGAGTGATATATACATCTTCATGTTTATAGCAGCACAATACATAACAACTAAATCCTGGAAGTGCCCTATAGGTCCATCAACACATGAATAGATATAGAATATGTGGTAAGTATACATAATGGATGTCTTAAGTTATCTTGTTGCTGGGACAAAATAAGTGAAAGGAGGAAAGGCTTATTATAACTCATAGTTTGTAGAGGATTCAGCCCATAGTTGGCTGGCTCTATTTCAGGACAGCATGGCAGCAGGCATGGTGGAGCAGAAACAGTCCACCACTGGGCAGGCAGAAACCATCAGAAGCAAGCCTCATTTTCCCTTTTTATGCCATTTAGGCACAAGCCTATTGGTTGCTGGCACTCATATCAAGCATTGGTCTTCTTTAAATCTATTCAGCCACACTGACAACTATGCTAATCCTATCACTGGACTGATCCGGTTAACATACTCCTATAATACATATTAACACTGCCTGGGTCAGTGATGGTGAACTCTTTAGAGTTTTCAATGATAACAGCTGGCTTTGACATGTGTGCCATAGGTTCAACACCACTGCCTTATGTCCAGCCACTTCTAAAAAGCCTCACCTTCAGTGCATGAGGTTCAAAGTGTGACTAATTCACAGAACAAAATAAAGATAATAGGAAACAGAGAGGTTGACTTTGTGTAGATGGGAAAGAGATCTGAGGATGAGAGGGGATGGGAAAGGGAAGGGAATGGAAGTAAAAAGGCTCAAGGTTCTGTATGTATATGCACCAGTTCCCCACAGTGAGTGTACCACAAATATGTTCTAATAAAAAACTTAGAGATTTAAAGAATTGAAATTGTGGCCTGTCTCTTTGGGACCCGAAACTCTCGAACCTGTAGAGTGGCCTGGGCTGTTTGGATCGAAAGTCTGCGCAGACCTGCATCTCGGCGCGACTGTTTGGGACTGGTAGGCCCGCCCTTCATCTGCAGGGAACTGCCTGGAGATCGGCATCTGGGCCGGGTCTGTTTGGGCCCGTAGCCCCGCCCTTCACCCCCAGGAAGCCTCCCAGAACGCAGC
>PVJX010046937.1:0-12092 GCA_004027295.1 Dolichotis patagonum | reverse complement strand
TGGCTTCCCTAATGTCTGGTCTTGAAGACCTGTAATGCCCTCCTCGTCCTGCTCAGATCAATTCCATACTAGGTTGTTTCATGTGAATTCCCTATATGTGACAGTATGGACAACTATTTGGAAGAAAACAAGAGTCAATATGATAGAGAGTGAATATCTCCAATTGTCTAGCTTTGAAATTTATGTCTTACATTGCTTTCTTGTGATCCGCTTTGCTCTGTTTTGCTGTGTTTAATTTTACCCTATTGATATAATTGCATGTATATTTGATTGGGTAAGATGGATGACCATATTTTTGTTTTTTTCAGATCGTGGAGCAGAACTGTTAACAGTCTCACTGTTTGAATGTCTACTTTACATGCTTTAACTTTGTAATGTGAACAGCTATTTCCAAGAAGTCAGTATGTAATTAGTCAAGTAATAATTTCTTAGATTTTATTTTTGTTGTACTTTTCCTCTTTTCCTTGGAATACTGTATTGTCGCTACCCTTTATTCTGTTTTATTTTGTTTTGTTTTTTCCTCTTTAAATAAAATTATACAAAAAAGACACCTAATAAAAATTATGATACATAGGAGTCAGATGCCTAAAACTTTCAGACACACTCCACCTAAGCCATGTAGAATTCAATTAAAAACTATTCTACATAATATTTTATGACATATTTGTCTAATTTCTAAACTGGAGTGTCCAGAATAGCAGAATTTTAAATCCATTATCTAATGCAAACACACCACAGCAAAGATAGCTACACTACTTATTGATATGCTCACTCAAACACTCTACTAAAATTCAATTTTAAACTCAGCCTGTGGCCTTATTTGAAGCCAAATGAATATGTTTTTCTTCACTTCAGGTTTAAGGACTTTTGCATTTCTATCTAAGGTCTAGGTTTTCATCACTTCCCCTCTGGGCATTCTCTAACTGGATTTATAAATAAGCATGCACGAGGCAGCTCTAAATTCTCTTCTTGAGGACTTTTTTTTTTGTATTTTCAGCAAGAAAGATGTTTAACCCTGCGTTTACACTTCCTATTCTAAGAGACATTTTCTTCTATCCTATTATTATGTGGCTTTCATCTTTTAAATCAAAGAATAAGAGCATAAATGCCAAGAAGTTTAAAAGTCAGAAATATACAGGTCATCTCTTTTAGCTGATACTTCTGTATGATAACAGACAGGAACAATGATGGTAAAGGTTATTCTTAAGGACACTTACTGTGTGTTTGATGGATATAAGCATCACTTCTGACCTAACTCGATGAAGCTTTTTTTGTTGTTGCTATTTTCCCAATTTCTCACAAGTAGCAGGCAGCAGAGCCAGCTAACACCCACCAGCTTTTTACTCTGCCCCTGACTCTCCTTGATGCCATGGTCAAACTCTTTCATGCCATGGTCAAATGCCTACAAATCTGTAGGCTCTATGACCCACACGTGTTCACCAGCTTGCCAAACGTGAGTATGTGTGGATATTTGTGACTCCTTCACTAGTGTGCCTCTAAATGGAGATCTTGAGGATTTATTAAATCAACCTACAGTTAGTAAATTTTGTTTACATTGCTTATGTTGGAAAATATAACACACTAGAAAATGCAAAAGAAATTCCTAAAAATGTCAGTCTCACACTGAATTGTCCTTTTAAGAAATAAGTATTTTTCCCTATTTTAAATGGTTATATAAGTTATAGGCAAAAAGTCTGTATAACATCTAAATTTCCAATATTTAAAATAATTTCCTATTTACATGTTGCCACCATCTCAATAAAGAGAACATTTTCAGCATTTTAAAGCTTCTTGTTCCTCCTCAATTAATACGCACAATACAAACTATCAAAATGACATATCAACATATATTATTTTTGCCCACTTTTGGTCTTCATACAAATGTATCTATATCATATGTGTCTGGCTTCTTTCATTGAACATTGTATCTATGGGAATTGTGTTCAGTGTCAGTTCTATATAGTATTCTATTTATTGATAAACATTTGAGAAGTTTTCTACTTTAATCTTTTTATTTTTTTTTTTCCTACTGGAAATTGAACTCAGAACCTTGTGCTTGCCATGTAGAAGCTGGGCAATGGAGCTATGTTGCCTGCCCTTGAATCTTGGTAAACATGCTGCTACAAGTATTTCTGAGCATGCAATTTGTTGGATATACCAAGTATTTCACTGATATACATATTCAGGCATTAAATTTCTACCTTGTAGTATATATATATATATATATATATATATATATATATATATATATATATATATATAATGGCATGCCACTAAAGTGCTTTACAGATTTTTTTAATATAATACTGCTATGCAATTCTGGCACTGACTGTCCAGAGTTAGAATACATTCCATAGGTTACAGGCACATTTCCCAGCAAGAGCATCCTTCCTTCAGAACTCAACACAAGTTTAAGGATCCTCAAGCCAACTGAACTTCTGATAAACTGAACACAAATTTGTGGGTTTTCATAACCCATACAGGCTCAGTAGGTTACTAGGATGAGTTTTACACTTCGAAAAAGTACTATACTTAGGAAGGACTACAGGATACGAATTTAGGAAAACTGTACTGATAAGTGTGAAAACTGCAGTTAAATGAAAATATTCTTTGGATAAATTGTTAACTGAAAGCAAATAGTTTTTCTGTGTTATGCTTAAAACAATGTAAAATGATGCATTTAGAAGTACACATTTCTTTATTGAGATGGTGGCAACATGGAAATGTGCATGTATTTTAAAAATGGAAAAGTGGTACACTTAGATGCTATGCACTTTTTTGTTTAAGTTACACAACCATTTTTAAAAAGAGGAAAAATTACAGATTTATTAAATTAGCCAGACAAAGAGACTTGCAGGGGAAGAAGTAGAGAGCTCACAAATACAGAGCTTCCAAATCCTCTCCTGTTGGAATTAGTATACACTGCGCCCTCCTACCTTCCCAGAGAGGAAACTCGCACAAGTTCTATTGCCCAAAATTTGTACTGGGCTTTCTTAATTTAGTAGTAAGGCCTAATTGATATTGCAATTAGGAACTTGAAAGAACTCATTCTCCAGCCCTCTTGCTTTCCTTGGAGGTTGGGGTCCTATTTTTTGACATAAGGCCCTAATTCTCTAATCATGTGCTGAGTCTTTCTGATGACTGGAATGTATCCTGAGTCAGGCCCTGTATTACTTGGGAAATTACCAGCTGTTAGAAGTTACTTCCAGGAACTGAAGCTAAAGATGAGCTAAACTGCTCAGTGTAAAACAGTCACACATCTGCGTACTTCCAAATGCATAATTTCACGTTTAGTATAACACAAAAAGAATATTTCTGTTCACTTAACAGTATATCAAAAGAATACTTTTATGTAACTTCAATTTTTACACACAAGTAGAAGATGGCACACATTTCCCTAAATTAATGCTATATAATTTATCTAATCAAACTTTGTTATCTGAATTTAAATTGTCACAATTTTAAATAGCACTACGCAAATCATCTATATGTGTATAATCCTTTCTTAAACACACAATATCTTACAACTGAATAGAATTTCCATGATCATATTTTATTCTCTCATTGGTAGCTGAAAAGGAACAATAAACCAGCTTATCACTTAGCACAACTATGTTCTTGACAGTAGAAGATAGGACATTAACTATAACTCTACCTCTTTGTCCTCAAATAGGAAGTGATTAAGGTAGTGAAGATATAATTAAAATCATTCTCATTTTACTTCCTGGTTGTTTGATTTAGCTGTTACATTCCTCTATGTTTTTCCCTTTTAAAATGAGGTGACAGAGATCACTGCTGGTTTGCAGATGATGAAATGGCTAAGTTGTGTATGGGAGCCAGACCCACTTTGCAACATAAAAAACACATATTAATATAGCTGTTTTTGTTTCATACATTTCACAGCAATAATAACAAGTTCCACCATTTATTTCTTGCAGCAGAAATGCAGAAAGAATACATATATGGCTCAAAGCATACATGTGATCCATTGCTTTCCAGGAAGAGATGAATGAACTCAGTTACATTAAAATTCAAATTATACTTGAAGAAAATAATATATACATTAAAGTAAGCACATAGATGGTGAGACATACTGCTTATGATGCCCTTTCAGTCATGTTTCACTAGGTCATTACAACATCTTTATAATAGAATATTATTCTTATTCTTCTTTTTTAAATATAAGAAATTTTAGGGACAGACACATGAAACTGGATTAGGATTTCTCAGCTAAGCACTTCCCAGGCTGTGATTTAAATTCAAGAATTTTAAATCAACTACCTGTAATTTTAATCACTTTGTTATATTTTTTCCTAAGCAAAATATATTTAACCAAAAAAAGATTTTTAAAAAGTCAAGTTCTAAATAAATCAAAGGCTATATACAAAAAAAGCCTAAAAAATCACTATGTATAACAGTGGATATTCGAAAAAAGAATATCTATGACAATAGACACTAAACAGTCTCACACACACACACACACACACACAACATAAAGCAAGAAATTCAAATAGCACCATTTCCCACTCAAAAAAATAATGTATCTAGGCAACAAATGTCAGTTATTGTTGATGAATAAAAACAGCCCAGAGAGCAGGAGACTCCTGAAGAATTGCAGTACCACTGATGAGGAATTCTTGCCAAAGATCTCAAACCTGAATGTGACAAGAATGCACATGCTAATTACCTATTTGTAGGATATAGAGGTGAAGATAAGTTAAGTCTGTATATCCATAAAACCAGCAAATTCCAAATATGGGCACCTGGAGAACCAATTACATGTTTTTTAAATAAATACCCAGAAAATTTTTGATAAAAGATATATAACTTTTTATTGAAACTTTTATTATTATTAAGTTTATTGGTCCTATTTAGATATACAAAATTATCATATCCATCTTAGGGAATATGTGGGCATTGTATCTTTATTTCTGTTTTACTCTAATTCCCTCCCCTCCCTTCAATCCCTCGTCCCCTCCTTATTTACAAAACTGTTTCCATCATCCTTCTTTTCTCCTTTTTTTTATTTCCTCTTATCCCCTCCTCAGTTCCCCACTGCTTTTAAACAATTTCTTCCTATTTCATAATATCTATTATACATTTTGGTTCTCATTTACAATTTCAATTTCTCACATCACAGAAATAACGCAGTATTTACACACGTTTGTCAGATTTCTTTCACTTAAGGGTATGGTCTCAAGGTCCATCCGTTTAGCTAAAATGGCCCAATTTTACTTTTTTTATGGTTGAGTAGTCCTCCTTGGTTTTTTAAAAAAAACTATTATTTTTTATCCATTTCTCAGTTGATAGGCATTTGAGTTGTTTCCAAGATTAAGCTATTACAAACTGTGCTGCTATAAACGTGGGTGCATGTATATCACTGTGATATGATGCTTTTAATTCTACCAGGAAGATACAAAGAAGGGGAATAGCTCAGTCAAATAGATCCTCCAGTTTTAGTTTTGTAAGGAATCTCCATACTGATTTCCACAGCGGATGTAACAGTCTACATTCTCAGGAACAATAGTGATGGGTTCCTTTCATCCCACATCCCCACCAGCTTTTGTTATTGGTTGATTTCTTGATGACAGCCATTCTTTCTGGAGTGAGATGGAACCTCAGAATTGGTTTTATTTGCATCTCTCAAATGACCAGTGATGCAAAACACTTTTTCATATGTTTACTTACCATTTCTACTTCCTCATCTGAGGAGTGTGTATTCACCTTTTTTTTGACAAATGGACCAAATATTTTCACTGGAAGAAAGACAGCCTCTTATTAGACAGCCTCTTATTAGAAAGACAGCACTTATTAGTGCTGCTGGAAAACTGGTTTTCCATAGGCTGAAGATTAAACTATCACCATGCACTAAGCTAAAATCAAAATAGATCAAATATCTTAATATTAAAACGGAAACTCTGAATCTATTGGAAGAGAGAAGAGGTGGAACTGGAAGACATAGGTGTAGGCAAAGACTTCATGAACAAAACCCTGAATGCACAGGAAATAAAGCAAAGAATCAATAATTGGGATTTCATCTTATTAAAAAGTGTTTGCACAGCAAAAGATATATAACTTTAAAGATACTAAAACATATTTCAACAAATTCTACATAATGGGTCTTACATGGGTCTTGATTCTAATAAACCAAACAGTATCAGTAGAGCGGACTAAAACTTTTTAAAACAAAAACTTATATTTTAATTCTTAGTTGTGATAATTGGAACATGTTATAGGCTTTAAAAGGTTATGATTAGAGATACATAATGAAATACATACTGAGAAAATGATTACAACTGGGAAGTCTTCAAAATAATTGAGAGGATTTAGGAGATAAATAGCTGAGGATATATATGAAAGAAGATTTGGTAATAGCAAAAGTTAAGTGATGGATATATGGGTATTCATTACCTTATTCTGTCCTTGCCATGTTTGCTATATTTCATTAAAACACTAGTAATAATCACACATATGGAAGTTCTAGAAATTGTTAATATATTTATTAATATAATTAATATGTTAATTATAAAAGTGGGCAAATGAAAATTAAGGAATATTACTAATTTTTAGTTTTTGTTGCCTTTGAGGACTTTTGGGTGGGATTAATAAAGTAACCAAGGAAGTCTATAGCTATATCCATAATGTCTCATTTTTTTTTTAAAATATAAAACCGAAAGCAAAAATGATAAAATACTAACAGCTATAAAACTCTAACTGGAGAATGAATGCTACCTAAATATATCATAACTTTTCTTCAATTATTTTAAAATCTGAAGGTGAAGTACCAATCTTTCATCATCAAATATGAAGCAAATAATTTGGGAAGATGCTTTTATTCCTGTTTCTATGGGTTTTGGAATGGTAGGAAATTTAATAGGAATACCATTTCTCCCAGACCAATGCACAGCCTTTCAAAGGGTTGTGGTGGAGGTGGGGGTGTCTAATGGAGACGTACAGTCTCACAATTTCCATACTTTTTCCAAATAGCAAAGGACATACATGAGCCCATTTGACAAATTCCAGTGGAAGGTTTATCTTCACCAACCTGTCAGGCCAAACCAAAATCTATCAATTTAATCAAGTTAAGTAGGAAATGGAACCTGTAAAAGCCACAAAAATATGTTAATAGAAAAGTCTGTTTTTTAATAGGAAGCACAGTTTTAGCACTGGACTCAGGTCAGATTTCTGGTTTAGAATCTTACCTGACAACTTTTAACTGGGCTCTGTCCTATCCCTTATTTTGTGCAAAATTCCATCACACCACCTAAAGATGTCTTTTGACTTGCTTGTCACTCCTAAGAGAGTGAAGCCGAGAGAGGCTGGATCTTTTATTTTTTATATACTGCAGATAGCAGAGTTGTTCTTATTTATGAAGCACTCACTATGTATCTAAACACATATCCTCAATTTGTGTTGAATAAACTACACAACCTGAAGCCCAATATCAAAACCATTTCAAACTTGCAATGGTAGTGACAATAGCAGTTAGAAAGCCTGGATTTTCAAGGATATTTTAGGCTAAGGAGGTACAGTTTATTAGAAACAAAGGCATATAGGACAATAACTCAATGATACAATACAGGATACAAGATATTCACTCCAACAGTAGAATCTCTGACAGTAAGCCGCTAAGAAAAATTTGCCTATGATCTACTGTACTTAACCAATAGAAATGGTTATCAACTTTCTTCATCTACAATTTATGTGCTAATATAGGATAATTTTTTTCTTCAAAATATTTTTTGAGCAAAAGTTAATACCTACAGTGGTCTAGGGCTCAGCTAAGGAGGAACTGATTCTGTTCAAAAAACCAGTGCCTGAGCAAAGACATTTGGATACTGTCCAGGTACTTGGGACATATCAAATATAAGAAACATTACATTGTCAGTAGATTTCTGTCATGGCTATGTTACTTAATGTTCTTTGAATAGGTTAATAAAGTAAAACATAGCAAGTTCAAAGTAAAGGTTGAATGAGCTTGAGTGCATCTTGGACATTATTTTTCTTAGAATCATTTATGTGCTGAACTTTTGCTTAAGCAATATCATGAAATGCTCACAGATATCTACACTCAAGATTTGGAATGGATAAACACAATATGCCATTTTAACCATGGACCTGATTTTAGAATTTCCAGTGGTTAGTGACAGGAATTATCCCCTGTTGAGGTCTCTGTGCTTTTTATTTGTTTCCTGGAACCTAGTGAACATTGAATATATAACTAAAATCTTTACTTCTTACTTTAAAAATGAAAAAAGCTACATTCTGAAAAAACAAAGAGAAAAGAGGAAGATAAATAAAGGCATTTCATGCCATAATAGACTTCCTTATTTGCTAATAAGATTCACTAAGGTGAACTCACATGGAAAACTTTCCCAGGAATGAACACCCATATTGTTTGCAGGAAGAGAAGTCAGTGACATGGTTTTTAGGTTTTGTCACTGAATAAGGTATAAAGTACCTAAACCCAAGAAATCCAGAGTTAGGACTCCACCTGCATGGAATGCCCCAGAGAACATAGTTTTATTGATTGGGCAAGAGAATATTTTCTAGAAATCTATGTTGCTACCATTTGCATTAGAAGTCCACAAAAGCATCTGGGGCCAGGTCATTGAAATGTGGGCCAGATAATGAAATCCACTGCACTCTGAGTTGGAAATAAAGGTAAAGACATTACGTTTGTGTACATAAATTACAAATTGCTACATTTCAAGAATTTTCTCTTACTCTAAAATATGTCTTTCCTTATTACTGTTCAATTTCTTTCACAAAATCACAGACCTATTGATTGAGGGATTTAATTATTTAGATCATGGTTTAAAATTAGAATGTGAAAGTTTCTGTTAATTGGTAATTAATATTTATATCAAAAATTTTTACATACATGTTAGTTTTGCAGGCTGCTATAACAAAGAACTAAAAAGTCAATGGCATAAAACAACTGGAAGTTTACAATTAACATGTTCATAATTATGCTTCCTTTCAAACTTGGAGAATTATTCCCTGACTATTCCAATCTTCTGGTGTTTTGTGAGCAATCTTTGGCATTCCTTGGGTACTTCTTTTACCCTTCTTGATCTTATTTCTCCACTTCCTAAGGACACCATTTATGCTGGACTAGGGCCCATTTTAGTTATATTATTTTAATTTAATCACTTTTGTGAAGACCCTACTTCTAAATAAGATTACATTTGAATGTACTGGTGGGTAGAATTTCAACACATTTCTTTGGAAAAAAAATTCCATTCATGACAAAAGATCACAAAAACATAGGAACCGTTGTACAATTTTGCTGAGGTACTGGTTTTAGGCTGTTTGTTCAAAAGAAAAACACAAATTAAAATTAGTTTTCTTATCTAAGTTGCTAAAAAGGGAAGTTTGAAAAGACAGTGGGTCAGTAAAATCATTCCCTGCCTTCTTCTGTTACAACTATGATCAATTTTGGCCTTGAATAATTGAATAAAGCTCTAGCAAGAAATGAGTTTATGGAACTGATATTCAGAGACGTGGAGACTAGAAAAGTAGTGTGTCGCTTGGACGCAGAACTTTACTAATCGTTCTCTAAAACACTTAAAACTTATTTTACAGTGTTGGTGTTTGAGCACAGGGCCACTGTACTGAGCCATATCCCCACATCTTTTTAAATGTTGTATTTTGTAACAAAGTCTCACTAAATTAACACCAAATTGCACAGATTGAGCTTGAATCTGAATCTTCTTGTCTCAGTCTTCCAAAGTGCTAAGTTGACAGGAGTGTGCCATCATACCCAGTTTAGGTATTTTTAAAATCACACAAAATAGAAGTTACGACTCAATGACTATAGGTCTGGCTACATAAATAATTATCCCGATTTTAATTGTTTGGTTAGCTTCTGATAGATATAAATTTTAAACTAAATAATTTTCAGTACATTTTTCTTGCTTGGTTCTTTGTTTAAATCACTTTAATGCCTTTGAGAAAGTATAATAATGTGTAGAACAAATCCCTTTTCTATAGACTATGTGATCTATTTTAGCATGAAAATTCCAAGATAACACCTAAGTATGAAATTTAGTCATAAGACTGTCCTTGCCCATTTCATGTTGTGCAGAAAAATTCTAATGCACATATACATGCATATACATACATTCATACATACATATTACTTATGTACCAATTTATCTAGTATTTATCTACCAGTGCCTTACAGAAAGTCTCACACTGCTTATAATTTGCTATCATTCAACTTCTTTTATTCTGAGTTTGGACTAGATTCAAAGTATTCTTAAAATATTCTACTCCTTGCCTCAAATACTCAATAATTTCATCTCCACCTCTCCCCATAAGTGGCTCATATACCCTTTTTGTTAAATACTGCTGTGGAATTCAAGTCACAGGGAGTTTTTATTGGGGAAAGCAATGCCTCTTGAGCTCTACTAGCCCTCTCCCTTTGGATTCATTTTTTGTTTTCCTTGCCCCAGACACTGCTCCAGTAGCCGAGACCTGATAGCCACCCCTTGCATAATTCAGTGTGATTGACTGTATCTACAGTTTATAAGGCTTTTTCCTCCATCTAGTCTTTACTACTTTCTTGTTACATGTTTAATTCCTGTTTATTCCCCTCTATGTGCCTCCCTGAACACCTTTCCAGTCTCTTCCGAATTCTCAGAGTGCCCTGTACATTCTAATATCATGGCATTTGTATCTGCTGTTTGAATAATACACTCGCATTCTCAAAATATCTAAATTGTATACACTTTGAAAAAAGTGTTTTATCACAAAAATTGCTCAGTAAATATTTGCTGTTGAAAACTGTAATTGAGGATGTCATCTAAGGTATCTGTATTTTGTGGCCTTAGTGTAAACATTCAAAAATAAACGGTATGCTAAAAAAGTGAAGCTAATAATCTAACTCTTAGTGCAACTCTAAAAACATTTGCTATGTTCTTAAGGAAATTATTCTGATTTCTGACTGTATACAGGGAATGACCTGGCGATCTTGTTAAAGGTACACAGCCGGTGGCCCAACAAACATGGCAAATGCACTTCAGTGGTTTAAATGTTTGTTGAGGGTGGCTAAAAAGACAATAAGAAATATTAATACAGTCATTCATTTTGCTAACATATTTTCATTAATATTTGGTGAAAACCAGTGTGTTTTTCCCACTAATATATCCTTAACCAAATAATTTTTTAATAGATATGGTATTATTCCTATTTTATAAAACTAGAAATTGAGGACGAATCAAGGATAAATGCTTTTTCATGGTCACCTAAAGATTATTAGTCAAGTCCAAGATTTAAGATCAAGTTTATTAAAACCCAATGTTCTACTCATCATTGTGACTCTGTAGCCTGTCTATAAGGAAACTGAACTTTTGAACTCAATCTAAAAACAGGACCTACATCTGGTTTCTTGGGGGCTTGCAAACCATCAGGCAGAAATATAACAAATATTGAGATTATGTAAGAAAGAATAGCCATTATCCAGAAATCAAAGAATAAAAGATGCTAGAGAAAGTCAGGGAGAGGGGGAGTACTCTTCTAGATTGCAACCTAGATTTCTAGATTTCTAGTAGTACAACCACTATGAAAATCATATGGAAATTTCTAAGAACAACAACAACAACAACAACAACAAAAAAAAACCCTGAAACTAGAAATTCCATTTGACACAGATATTCCCCTTGAGGGTATCTTCCCAAAAGATTTAAAGACATCATATTGCAAAGATACATTCACACTCATGTGTATGGCAGCACAATTCATAATTGCTAAATCTTGGAAGCAGCCTATATTGTCATCAACATACAAGTTGATGAAGAAAATGTGATATTTACACACAAGGGAGTATTACTCTGACATAAAGACAAACAAGTCATTTGTAGGAAAATGGATGCAACTTGAGACGATAATGTTGAGTGAAATAAATCTGACATACAACCTTAAAAATCACAGTTTCTCTTAGATGAGAAACCCAGAATAAAAGTACAGGTCAAAATAAGTGACGATAACAGAAGTAGGGAGATACATGTTTCTCACAGGGGAAAGGGACCAAGAGTTGGCGGATCTAAGGGATTAGGGATAGAAGGCAGAGGCTGGGGATGAAAAAA
>PVJX010046936.1:0-12096 GCA_004027295.1 Dolichotis patagonum | reverse complement strand
GGCTTCATGGTTCATCCATTTAGCAATAAAAATCTCAAGGCTCTTTCTTTATGGTGAGTAATGCTCTATAACATAAAAAATTCTTTTCTATCCATTCATTGATGGATGGGCATTTGCGTTGTTTCCAAGATGTAGCTATTGCAAACTGTGAGACTATAAATATAGATGAACATGTATCGCTGCAGTAAGATGCCTTTACTCCTTTTGGGAAGACACCAAAAAGAGGAAACAAGGTCAAATGGAACCATAAGTCCTACTTTTCTGAGGAATCTCCACATTGATTTCCACAGTGGTTGCACTACCAGTCTGAACTCCTGCCAACAGTGGAAAAGTGTTCTTTTTCCATCACGGTCCTGCTAACATAAGTTATTGATTGATTTCTTCATAATAGCGATTCTTTCTGGATCGAAACTCAGATTTTTGGTTTTTTTATGTACATCTCCAAAATGACCAGTGTAATGATGGACACACTGTTTCACTTTGAGAAGCTTAGAATTTTACCTAAGCAATTTAGCAGGATACCAGAGTCCTCACTTTGTAAACATCTTCCTCTGTGCAAGGGGAGGTCATGGAGATGGTATGAGTGCTACCTACACCCACCCGACAGAGTGTTAGCCTGCTTACAAAATAAGGGAGGAAAAGAGGTTTGCTCTTCACTACACTCTTTTACTCTTGCTGCTTTTGTTGTCTTCTGCAATCTGAAGTGTTGTCCCAGTACAACGCTACCCTTTTTTTGGAACCAGCTGATAATAAATTGAAGCCTCCACAAATCGTGAGTTAAATAAGCATTTCCTTCCCTAATTTGGAGAGTCAAGTATTTTGTCCCAGCAAGAAGAGAAAAGCAAACAAGACAATCAGTGATATTGAACATTTTTTCATGTATGTATTTGTCATTTGTACTTCTTAACCTGAGAAGTGTGTTTCTTCTCGATCACCATTTTTCAATTTGGCCTATCAATTTAGGGGATATAATTTGTTTCAGTCTTTTATATTGCTTAATTATTTTCCCATTCTATGGATTGTCTTTTCACTCTATGATTTCTTTTGCTGTGTAAAATATTTTTAATAAGATGAGATTTCAGTTGTTGATTCTTTGTAGAATTTTGCATATGATCTGTGTTATGTTTATGAAATCTGTGCTTACAGCTATGTATTTAAGATTTTGGCGATATCCTTAAGATTTCTACCAATTCTTTCTTCCAGAAGATTTAAAGTGTCTATTTTGATATTTAGATCTTTGATTCAACTTTATTATAGTTTCAGGTACGAGGATATAAGTGGGTCTAGTTGTAGTCTTCAAGATGTGGAAAGCCAGTTTTTTAAGCACTATTTATTAAAGAGGGTATCTATTTTTCCCCAGTGAACATGTTTAATCACTTTTTCAATGACAAGGTAACTAAGCGTGTTTGGAGTAGTTGCTGCATCTTCTGCTCTGTTCCATTGATCCTCAGTTCTATTTTTTGCAAATGTTACGTTGTTTTTATCACAGTTGCCCTGTGGTAATTGTGATTATCTCTGCCTAGAATTTCTGCCTAGTAAGTAATTGTGATTATCTCTGCCTAGAATTTCTTTTGGTATTCTAGATCTTTTCTGGTTTATGTCTATTTTGAATTTAAGATGGTTTTCCTTAATTTTGTGAAGTATGGTAATGTTATTTTGATCAGGGTTGCATTAAATCTTTAAGGCAGTTTTTGTGAATATGGCCATTTTCACTATGTTGGTTTTTCCTATAAAGTGCCAGTGATATCTTTTCATTTTCTAATATCCTCTTTGATCTCCACTTTCTGAATACTTATTTGTAATTTTCAATGTAGATATCATTTACTTCTTTCATTAGATTCCTAGGTATTTCAATTTTTATGCTAATGTAAAAATATGGATTCCCTAATTTCTCTCTCAGTAAGTTAGTGATATGTGTACAGGAATGCTATTGATTTTTTATTTTAATGTTTGATTTTTGTTATATGCGTACAGTAATGCTATTGATATTTTATTTTAATGTTGACGTTGAATCTAGCTATGTGACTGAATATGGGTAGAAATCTCTTGGTTGAGTTATTGAGGTCATATACATAGAGTATCATCTCATGTGCAAGTATTGATACTGTAACTTCTTTCTTTCCTGTCTTTATTCCATTGTCATCCATAGTGATTTCAGCATTTTCATATCTAATTGCTTGAATCTTTTCTTTCTTTTATCGATAAGTTTGGCTAATGAATTAAAATTTTATTTAATCTTTCAAAGAGCCAACTCTTCAATCCATTGATTTTATTTTGTACTCTTTTCTAAGTCTCAATTACATTAATTTTTGTTCTCATGTTTATAATTTATTCCCTCATATGGGCTTATGCCTTGATTTCTGGTCTCTTTTCTAGAAGACTAGTGTTCAATATTAGGTTATTTAAGATCACTCTGTTTTCCTGCTATGATTATGCACTTCTGTATAATTCTCTATTAAGACTGTTTTCATTGTCTTCCCAAAGTACTGGTACATTTTTCATTTAATTGTCAACAATGTTTAATTTGTTTTTAACTTCTGTGATCCATTGGTTGTTTATGAAGTTTTCAATTTCCATTCATTTATGGAGTTTTTGTGGTTTCTTTTGCAACTGATTTCCAATTTCATTTCACTATGTTCAAATAATATGCATGGCATGGTTTGAATTCCTTTGCATTTACTTAATGACATTCTATGGGCTGATATACAATTTTATTTTAAAGAACATTCCATGTTCAGCCAGGAAGAATATATATTCTGATGTTGTGTGAAACAGTCTGTAGACCCCAGTTCTGTCTTCCCTGAGTGGGGGAAATATCCAACTCTCATTTGCAGCTGTACTGCAGCTCATTGTTGTTTAAAACTTGCATCTCTCAAGCCACTGGCTGCTGGGTGTTAGGAGTCATGCTGTTCCATTTTGCTGTCACTGCTGCCACCACCCACCAGAGTCTGTGACCTTGCTTATTAACATATTTTTACAGAAGCTTTATAATAATTTTTAATTTTGAAACCTATCACTTATACCTTACTATTTAAATATTAAAGAGTTAATGCTATTTGCAACTGACAAGAATCTTATATTTTAAGGTATCAAAGGTGAGAAAATTTAGCCTTATAAGACTTCAAAGAGAGAAATAAAATTTGAATTTCCCATTAATTCATTTCAGGCAACAGAACAAGATAAATTATTAACTATGTCTTCATTTTATAAAAGTCATTTAATATTAATGGCATGCATTTGATCACTGCTGCACAGTAAAATAGTGAACATTGAATAACACATTATTTCTTATATACCTATGTAAATTCTACCATTAGTAAAGTAACTAACAGTATAACCACCAATAATATAATACCACAAACACTAAAACTATTACTGTTCTATTAAAATATTTAAAATTTTCAGTGTTACTGTCAAAATGAAATTTATTCAAGAAGGGTTCAAGTAACTAAATTGAAATTTCATTGGACATACTTTATTGATTAGCTTCTCCATGTTAAAAAAATAAAACATTAAAAACCTCATATTTCACATGATAAGAATTTACTTAAATAGCCTTTATTTTGTATAAATATATTATATTAAAATAACTAAGTTTGATTTATACCATAACTTTATGGTAAAGATTTAATTTGTTGGGGTTTTATGTATTTCAAAAATTGACCCCTTATGGTGATTTCTCCCATCATGTGAAGGACTCTGACAGGACTGTGGGAGTGCTAGTCAATTCTGCCTCCATTGAGAGGAACTCAAATGGGGCTGTGAAAACGCCAGCAACACAGACCCACACCATGGACAAGTGAGTCTGGCAATCTGGAAAAGTTTGTAGTTGTAGTAGCAATATAATTCAAGGGTTGCTCCACACCAATACTCCTAGACTAGTCATTCCAGGAAGAATCCAGGGCTCACCTTAATGAAACCACAAGAGGAGTTCAGGTAACTGGTCCACTCCCCTACATTGCAGGACCTGGCTATGATGTAACTGGTCCACTCCCCTACATTGCAGGACCTGGCTATGATGTACAGGTAAGACTAGTAAGACTGAAAAGAATAAACTATGAACCAAGTGGTAAAAATGACAAGATGAAAAAGCAAAGTACAATCTCAGACTTCCAGTTCATCCAGAACAGGGAGATGCTGACACAGAGGAAATTCAAAGTCAGTCACTTGAACTTTTTGAGAAGTGAAGTAAAGAAACTAATCCAAGAGGCTAAACAAGAAATCAGATCAGAAATAATCTGTCAGAGGAAAAAGCAGTGACAACCTTAATGAAGGAATTACTTGGAATGGTTAGAGAAGACATAGATTAAAAAAGACATAGAAGTGTACAAAAATGAGAGAAAACTGAAATGAACAATATAGGCAAGAAACAGAATTAGTGAAATAGATTCAAAGAGACATCCAAGAAATTAAAAATTCAATTGAATGCCAGTAAAATCACTTGAATGAAGATAGACTTTTTGAATTTGAAGAAAAGATCACAGTTAGTGACCATGAAAGGAAATATCTCTTAAAAACAACATGGGATGGTGATATAACAGTTTAATAGCTCCAAAATGAAGCAAAGAAAAGCAATATAAGATTTATGAGTGTCAAAGGAAAAGCAGGAACCATCAAAAATGAAATAAAAAGTCTATTTGCAGAGGTAATAGCAGAAAATTTCCCAAGCATGGGATCAGAATTTGACATACAGATAAATGAGGCATGTAGAACTTCAAACAACCAAAACAAAAATAAATCTACACCCATACATATAATAAACAAGATCCCAGAAAGTCAGCACAAAAAGCAGAATATTAAAAACTGTTAGAAGAAAAAACAGATTACTGGTAAAAGAAAGCCCATTAGAATCACTTTGACTTCTCAACACAAAACATCAAGTCAAGGAGAACTTGGAGTGAAGTATTTCAAGCCCTGAAGGAAACAACTTCTAGGGCCAGAGATTTAGCTCAGTAGTGTAAGCGCTTACCTGGCAAGCACAAGGTCGTGAGTTCAATCACTGGTCAAAAAAAAGAAGAAAGAAAGAAAGAAAGAAAGAAAGAAAGAAAGAAAGAAAGAAAGAAAGAAAGAAAGAAAGGGAAAGAAAGAAAGAAAGAAAAGGAAAGAAGGAAAGAAAGAAAGAAAGAAAGAAAGAGAAAGAAAAAGAAAGAAAGAGAAAGAAAGAAAGAAAGAAAGAAAGAAAGAAAGAAGGAAAGAAAGAAAAAACAGCTTCTAACACAAATTCAAGTATATCACAATAATATCTTTCAAAATTAATGGAGAAATAAGATGTTTCCATGACAAAGAACAACTGGAAGAAATTCATGACCAGCAAACCAACCCTACAAAGATTATTGATATTCTAGAGATAAAAATGACCACAATCCTAAGAACAACAATGACAAGAAACCATCAGGCAGGGAAAGCAATTAAATAGCAAAAAAACAAGGGAATGAACAACAGGAAAACAACATGATAAAATAAGCCAATATATATCAGTTAATCATCCATGTAAATGGCCTCAATTTACCAATCAAAACAAATAGATTGGCAAAATGGATCAAGAAACAAGATCCAACATTATATTGTAAACAATAAACACATTTAAGTCAAAAGATACTCACAGACTGAAAGTGAAAGGATAGAAAACAATACTCCATGCCATAGGAACCCTGATAAGTACAGGGGTAGCTATTGAGTTTACAGACAATGTGAACTTCATACCAAGAATGCTCAAAGGAGACAAGGTCCCTACATATTTTTTAGGGTACAAATTCAAGAGGAAGCAATAACAATCATGAATATGTATGCATCAAATATGGAAGCACCCAACTATATAAGGTAAACACAAAAGACATGAAAAAATCAAAGAAGAATTATCACAGTTTTAATGGACAAACTTAATACCCCATTGTTATAAAGAAATAGATTAACCAGACAAAAAATTAAGCAAAGAAGTAACAGAACTGAATTAAACATATAAACAAGTACACTTAGTAGATATTCAAAGAGTATTCCACAAAGCAACATCAAAATACATTTTCATCTCCATTGTGCATAAGATATTCTCTAAAATAGACTATTTACTAGCCCAGAGAACATGCTTAAGTAAATACAAAGGAACTGAAATTATCTCATGTACACTATCTGACCACAGTGCAATGAACTTGGAAACTGAGGGCAAAAGATACAACAAAAACTTCATAAACACTTGGAAATTAAATAACATCCTCCTGAACAACCATTGGGTCACAGATGAAATTTAAAAAGAAATTAAACAATATCTACAGTCAAATGAAAATGCACACAACACACCAGACCCTGTGAGATGCAATGAAAGCAGTCCTAAGGGGGAAATTTATACCAGTGAATTCTCACATCATGAAAACAGAATAAGCTCAAATAAAGAACCAAACTCTGCACGTCAAGAATTTAGAAAAAGAAGAGAAAGTCAAGCCTAAAGCTCATAGAAGTGAGGAGATATTAGAAAGAAATATTAGAGCAGAAAGCAATGCAATTAAGACTAGGAAAACATACAAAGAATTAAGGAATAAAAGAGTTGGTCCTTTGAAACAATAAACAATATTGATATAGCCCTAGCCAACTTTATCAAGGGAAGGAAAAAAAGTCACATCCATGCAATGAGGAATGAAAAGGGTGAAATCACTACAGATCCTCTGAAAATTCAGATCATCAATATCTATGTTAAAAATCTTTACTCACATAGGATTGAAAACACAGAAAAAATGATGGTTTCCTCAAAATTTATAAACTACCAAAGCTGAATCAAGAAGATAAAACAATTTCAAGCAATAGGGTATCAGCTACTGAAATTGAAAATGTGATTAAAAACTTACCAATAAAGAAAAGCCCAGGTCCTAATGGATTCATGGCTAAACTCGATAAGAAATTTAGAGGAAATTTAACACCATTAGTCATCAATCTCTTTAGTGAAATTGAAAGGGAAACAATTCTCCCTAACTCATTCCTGGATGCAAGTATTACTCTGACTCCAAAACCAGAGAAAGACCCAACCAAAAAGGAGAACTATAGGCCACTCTCGCTAACGAACACCTATGCAAAAATTCTCCACAAAATACTGGCAAATAGAACATAGCAAATTATCAAGATTATGCACCATGCTCAAGTAGGATTTATTTCAGGAATGTAGGAATGGTTTAATATATGCAAATCAATAATAGCAATATAGCTCATCATTGAACCAAAGACAAAAATCACATGATCATCTCAATAGATGCACAAAAAGCTTTTGACTAAGTAAAACACTTGGTCATGATAAAAACCCTGCAGAGGGGAAACCAAGCAACCCACTCGCCTCTCTGGCAAGTGGCCATGGGTTGAGCAAGGAGCTGCCACCCCAGGGGAGAACAAGCCGGTATCTCTCGAGATCCATGCCACGTTGGAACTTAGGGTGCTGGGAAACCAAGCAACCAGCTCACTTCCCTGGTAAGCAGCCCTCACTTGGTCAAGCAGTGGCCCACCTCAAGGTGAGAACCAGCCAGCATATCTTGAGATCCATGCCATGTTGGAACTTTGGGCACTGGGAAACCAAGCAACCAGCCCATCTCCCTGGTATGCAACCATGGCTCGGCCGCTCCAGGGTGAGAACCAACCAGTGTCTCCCAAGATCCACATCATGTTGGAACTTAAGGCATTGGGGAGCCAAGCAACCCGCTTGCCTTCCTGGTAAGCAGCCATGAGCCTACTGGTGTGTGGGCTGAGAATCAAACATCCCACTACACCCCATTAGCCAATGGGAGCCAGAGCTCTGTACGTCTCTTGGGAGTTGACCAAATGTAATACAGCAAATAAGGGGGATTTCCTTCTACCATCTCTTTCAAGGCAAATATTGTTATCACTGTTTTGCTTTGTTCTGATTAATTGTATTGCTCTATTCAATATTCTGTTTTGATAAGTTCTATAATGTTCTGTATTTGGTTTGATTTTGCTATACCTAATTGAAAGAACAACTATTGTGAAGATAATGAGACATACTTTGGCACCTATTACTGTTATCCAGTATCCTGTTGTGTCATTCTGTAACAATTTTGCTGCACTGTCTCAATTGGCTTTGTTCTGTCCTGTTCTGTTGTATTTCTCCACCTTCAAAATAATAAAAAAAAAATTTTTTTTAAAAACCTGCAGAAACTTGGAATAGACAGTATCTACCTCAATCTGATAAAAACCATCTATGACAAACCAACAATCAACACTACTAAATGGAAAACAACCGAAAGCTTTCATTCTAAAATCAGAAACAAGGCAAGGATATACACTATCACCACTTCAATTCAATATAATTCTGGAAAATTTTGCCACAGGAGTTAGACAATAGATAAATAAAAGAAGAACAGGAAAAGAAGAAATTAAATTTATCATTATTTGCAGATGACATTGTACTCTACAGAGAAGAAGCCAAATTTTCCACCAAGTTAATAAGCAAATTCAGCAACATAGTTGGATAGAATGTCAGCACCCAAAACTCAATAGAATTCCTGTACACAAACACTGAGTGAGAAATTAGTGAAGCAACACCTCTCACAATAGCATCTGAAAAAAATAAAATGAAATACTTGGTAATCAGTCTAACAAAGAATGTAAAAGATCTATATATTGAAAATTACAGTATTCTAAAAAAGAAGATTGAAGAGGGTATCAGAAAATGGAAAGATATCCATCGCTCATGGATAGGAAGAATCAACATTGTGAAAATGACCATACTCTCAAAACTTTTATACAGACTTAATGCAGTCATGATCAAAATATCATTAGCATACCTCACAGATCTAGAGAAATCATTCAAAAAATTCATTTAGAAAAAAAAGAGGCCTAGAAATACGAAGGCAAACTGGGCAACAAAGACAAGGCAGGAAGCATCATAACCTCTGACTTGAATTTATACTACAAAGCTACAGTGAAAAAAATTATCAATGTACTGGCAAAATAAAATGAAATAAAATAACAGATCTGAGAAAGCAGTAGAAAAGATTAGAAGATGCAGACACAATTTCAAAGACACTTAGATGACAAAGGGGACAAACATGTTCACTGGAAATAAGGTAGCCTCTTTAATAAATGGTTCTGGAAAAACTGTTTTACCACATGCTGAAGACTAAAGCTAGACACATGTCTATCACCATGCACTAAATTCAAAATGAATCAAAGATATAAATATTAAAACAGAAACCCTAAATCTACTAAATGACAAGGTAGGTTGAAATCTTGAAGATGTATGGGTAGGTATAGAGTTCATGAACAAAAGCAAAAACTGTATGAGTACTTTAAAGAATCAACTGGAATCTCTTTTTATTTAAAAGGTTTTGCACATAAAGTCACCAACAGAGTGAAAAAAAGAACACAAGAATAGGAAAAATGTTAGCCAACTGTCCCTCAGATAAAGGATTTTGTGTCATAAGATATATAAAGTATTGAAAAATAATGGGTCCTCAAAATTCTAAGACCCAATCCAGGCATCTGAGATGAATACACACTTTCAAGTGTAGAAATACAAATCATTGTTCATTCAAGAAATGAAAATTAAACCAACACTGAGATTCTGTCTCACTCCAGAAAGAACTGCTACCAACAAGAACTCAACCAATAACAAATGTTGATCGTTTGTAGGAAAAAGGGAGACTTCTCTACTGTTGGCAGGAGTGTACACTGGTACAATCAGTGTAGAAATCAGTGTGGAGACTCCTCAAAAAAATAAATCAGAGATCAAATTTAATCCAGCCATTCTCCTTCTGGGTATTTTCCCAGGAGAATTAAAAACATCATGCCAAAACAATATATTTGAATATGTATAGAGACAAAATTTGTAATAGCTAAACTTTGGAAACAATCTAAATGTCCATTACCACAGAATGGTTAAAAAAGATGTGGTATTTTTTATATAATGGGGTACTTCTTAGGTACATAGAAGGACGAAGGTTTTTGTAGGTAAGTAATGCTATTTGAGACCATATTACTAAGTGAAACAAATCAGACTCATGTGTAAACATCTCTCAAAAGGAAAAAAGCAGCTGGGATGGGGGAAAGGATAACAGAAAGAAACAAAAATTATATATATATATATATATATATATATATATATATACACACACACACACACACTTACATATATATATATGATAGGTATAAACAAGATATATCTATATTGCACATATACAAGATAGGTAATTATACTCCTGTATAATAGTTCATAAAAAGACAGTTTTTGCTTTGTTTACTTTTTCATGCCTGTATCTTGTAATCTACTTCACAATTACTTTGAAGATACAAAGCAACTTTGTACTTTGAATCTACAAAACAACTACTTTGAAGATAAAAATATTAACCATTGTTAATCACTGATTATTGTTTTGAAATTCTGTATCATTGTTTTTATTCTTTTTTTCATTTTAAAATAAAAAGTGAACTGATAAACTTATCTGAGATATAAATCTGCTTTAGGAGACACAGATAATTATATTAAACTTAGTCATAAATATGTATGTGGAAATGGTTCATTATATCTTAGAACTATATGACTCCAGAGGAAATTTTAATTAATATCCATTTCAGTGAGTATTAAATTAGAATATTCCCAATTTTGTAATGTGATGAATAGATAATGATTTAAGCCTGGTAAGTAATACATTTTGTTTTTATAAAGCCTTATTATTAAATTATGATCTTATAACATTCATTTCTTGTGAAATCTTATCAGTTATGCATTGATTACACTGTCTGTAACAGTGATGTTAGTAGTATACCCATCAGTTTAGTCTGATTCATAATATAGTTCTTTGGTAAGCAAGACCGGAATGGTTTAGTCATTTACAAAGTAGTGATGGCTTAGACTGAATCTTATTTCCTGTTACTTTGTACTTAACTTACTTTTTTTGTTACTAAAATGTTACTAAATGTACTTAACTTATATTTTTGAGATAATGTCACTCAAGTTAACCTTAGTTTTATCCATATATCATTATTCTTCTACACACTATTGACTTTAATACCAATCACTATGCAGTGTATCAAGAGGTACTGAAATCACTCTCTTCTTTTTCTAGGTATAAACATGATTATTTGAAATAATTCTGGTCAATGATATATGAGGTAATGTTCAGTACAAGACATCTATAAAATGAATTCTTCAACTTTCAAAAAGTAGGAAATTTTAATTTTGTCTTTGAACATTCTCATATGAACTGGTATTTTATAGCTGCTTAGAATATCTTGAAGCTATGAATGTATCTATACTCAAGAAAAAGCAAATATGCTTCAAATAATAGAAAAAGTAATGGAAAAATAGGTATTGCATAAATACTAGAACAGTAATAAAAATATAAGTTATCATGTAGATTTCTTCTTTTCATAGAAGAAACATTCTGGTTTTTACAATGAGCATGATAAATTCAGTTAAATAGTTTTTTTTATATTTTTATCAAAACATCATGATTTTATAATAACATCTTATAATGCAACTTAGCTTAGATTGTCAAACATCTGGCTTGGTCACATATACTGATCATAGAAAAGCATCTTAGTTTACTATTGAATAGAGACTTGGTGAATACGAAAATGCCAATGCATTAAGTGTTTACCATCATGATGGAATGATTGATGAAAAGAAGAGAAGAAACAAGCATTGCAAAAAGCGATATTGCACTGGTTTACTGGAACAGAAGCGGTACAGATGGATCTGTTTAGAAACAAGAATTGTTCTACATAACTTTGCTTTCTGAGGAAAAGTTTTAAAGCATCTTTAAGTAAAGATAGAAAATTTACTAACAAACTTCAAAAACAAGCAATGAGCATTCACTCTCAAGAGATGGAATTTATCTTCTGTATAAAACTCTAAAATTTGGCTTTGAGAACTAATGAATGCCAGCAGCTCTTCTATGAAGATAAATGTAAAATTACCATGATTTCAATGAGTCTTTATCACGGGAGCCTGAACAAATAATAAATTATGGGCTAAAGATAAACTCGTTGACAGAGGACAGTGCACATGTGTGTTTATGCTTCATTAATGAATGATTAATTGCAAAAGACAAAAATCAAGTCCCTATGCACAGAAAACCACAATTCCTCTGCAGCTGAACTTGA
>PVJX010046935.1:0-12089 GCA_004027295.1 Dolichotis patagonum | reverse complement strand
AGTTTCCATGTGTTTGTAGGTTTTTTGCAATTTCTTTTATCATTAATCTCTAGTTTCTCAGCACTATGATCCCATAACATGCATGGGATAATTTCAATTCTTTTGCATTTACATAAATATGTTCTTGAGCTAGTATATGGTCTATTTTAGAGAATGTCCCATGTACTGCTGAGAAGAATGTATATTCTGATGTTGCTAGATAGGAAACTCTGTATACATCTATCAAGTCCATTTGTTCACAGGTGTGATTCAGTTCTGTTATGTCTTTGCTGATTTTCTGTCTAGTTGATCGGTCCCTTTGTGTCAATGGTGTGTTAAAGTATCCTGTTATAATTGTATTATTGCTTCTTTGATTTTTCATTTCTCTTAGTATTTGCTTTATGTAGCTGGGTGCTCTGGAATTTGGTGCATATATATTTAAGATTGTTATCTTTTCCTCTTGAAGTTTTCCTCTAAACAGTACGTAGTGGCCTTCTATATCTCTTTGGATCATTCTTGGTTGGAAATTCACATTGTCTGCAAACAGGATTGCTACTCCTGCTTTTTTTTTGGTTTCCTGTTGCATGAAGTATTGTTTTCCATCCTTTGACTTTTAGTCTATGAGTTTTCTTATGGGTTAGATGGGTTTCTTGTAGACAGCACATGGTTGGATGTTGTTTCTTGATCCATTCTGCCAGTCTGTTTCTTTTGATTGGCGAGTTGAGGCCATTTACATTAATGGTTGTAACTGTTATATATTGGTTTATTGTTGACAAGGTTATCTTTCTGCTGTTGTGTCTTTAGCTTTCCATTCTGTTTAATTGTCTGCCTTGCTTGGTGGTTTTATCCCATTTATATCTAGAATTTCTTTCAGTATTCTTTGTAGGGTTGATTTGGTGTTCATGAAGTTCTTCCGCTGTTCTTTGTCATGGAAGTATCTTATTTCTCCATCCATTTTGAAGGACAGTTTTGCAGGGTATGTCAGTCTGGGTTGGAAGTGGTTTTCCTTTAGGATCTGAAAGACTTCACTCCATGCTCTTCTTGATTTCATTGTTTGTGTTGAGAAGTCTTCTGTGATTCTGATAGGTTTTCCTTTATAGGTGATCTGTCTTTTCTCTCTAACAGTTTTTAATATTCTATTCTTATGGTGAATTTCCGGGATGGTGATTATTATCTGTCTGGGTGTAGTTTTATTTTGGTTATGGCTGTTTGGAGTTCTATATGCTTCACTTACCAAGTTGTCAGTTTCTCTTCTCATGTTTGGGAAGTTTTCAGCTATTACTTCTGTAAATATCCTCTTGATGTCATTTGGGCTGCCCCCTTCTTTTTCATTTATTCCTATTAATCTTATGTTATTTTTCTTTGCATCATCTTGCAGGTGTTGAATTGTTATTTCCTGATTCTTTGTTATTTTTAAAAGATCTTGTCTTTCCTGTTTACTGGCTGCAATCTTATCTTCAAGGTCTGAAATTCTATCTTCACTTTCGTTGAGGCTGCTTTGGCAGCTTTCAACAGTATTTTTGATTTCCTGTATATCTCTTTGAATCTGCTTTATGTATTCTGTTTGTTGCTTATAGTGTTCATTTAGGGTTTCTATCTGTTTGCTTTGTTCCTCTAATTTTTTAGCTGTGTCTTCACTAAGTGCATTCACTGTTTCTTTCACTGTTTTTATCAATTCTTCTTTTACCTGGTCAAGTATTTCTGATTTCAATTTCTCCATAGTTTTCCCTTGTTGCAAGTTTATTTCATTTGATATCATTTCAGACATTTCAGGTGTATGGCTTCTTTTTTCTTCTATGTACATGGCTTCTAAGCTTTCTTGGGGAGGGCTGGAGCTTTGAGCGTGCCTTTTGGTGTTTCCTTTTGTCATTTTTTTATATTTCCTTGCTTTGAGCGGTATTCCAAAGCTTCCTCTGTATGTGTGGTGAATTACCTCTTGCACCCTCAGTTCCTGGAGCAGCGGTGGCCCACAGGCTCTTGGCTCCCTCACTCCCCTCTGTGGGCTCCTGGCTCCCTAAATTGTATGGTGTCTGCTGGGCGTGGTGGACCGGAGCCCATGGAACCTTGGCGGGTCGGGCCACCATCCTTTGTCCCAGGCAGGTCTCCGGGAGGTTCCCTGCAGGTGAAGGGCAGGCCTATTCGTCCCAAACAGTCAGGCCGAGATGAGGGTTTCTGCAAAGTTCCCAATCCCAAACAGCATAAATGAAGATATGAGACTGGTATTACACTGAAATTAATTTGCCTCTGAAAAGTACTCATGTCTAATTTTCTTTATCAATCTTATTTTGTTTAAATGGTTGGTGAAGTTATTTAAAATTATAAAATTTCTTTTTACTTTATTCTGTGGAGCCAATTTTCAAAATTTACTATAAAACATAGAAATAGACCTACATAGGCAAATGGTTTATATAGGTCTGAAAATTTGTACATCATGCTCAGATTTCATCACAGAACTCATTACCCATTTAATTCACTTAGGACAACTGGTATTTTTTCACTATGGATTAACACTGTCTTTTCTCGTGTAAACTATTAAATAACAAATACATTATTATTCATGTTCCTAGTCATGGAAATGTATATTATAGTCTCAAATGTTATTACTGTTTTAGGCATATGTCAAGCTATTAAAAGAGTATTTGCAACACAAATAACAGACTTTATTTTAAAGATATCCATTATCCAATTTCTTTAAAATGCATAGCCATGTCCTATAGGGGTTATACAGTCAAACACACAGAGAAGGTGTGAATTTAGGTACTTTGTACTACAGGCACATACATTCTAGCACAAATTCTGCAAAACTGCAGTAATGAATTAGATGCTTATGCTTCTCTCTCCATTTCTGTAAATCATACACCACCGAGAACCTCCCTGACTAACTCTATTTTTCATCTGTGACAACAAATTTGAATGTTACATGGAATGCTGTATATCTGTCTTAATCCCAAAAAATATGTAAGGCACTGGAATATGTGGACAACAGTCAGCTTAAGGTATGTGTAGTACAAATTTCATACTAAATGAGAGAAAAGTTTACAAATGTCCAGCAAATTACTCCTATGACATAGTAGAAAGAGAAGAGGTTACATAGGAGTAATATTTTCTCTTCTCCCTTCCACATGTATCTATTCAGGTACTAGAGGAAGTCATGAAAAATTAAAAAGAAGAGATTGACTCAAGGTCCATGTGTTTATACAACCTGAAATATGTTCCTTTCCTACAATTCACTGTCTATTTCTTAATACCATTCAAAAATTTAGTCTTATAAATTAATTATTGCAGTTAGATTTGTCAATAGGGTTCATTTTTCATCATAAGGAACAATTTGAATTTCTCTTGAAACCTGACCACATATGAACTCCCTTAGGTAGAAATTTCTGTTTCAGTACAGCACAAAATATTTCATATAATTACAACAAAACAGTTCAAAGGAGATTTATTCATTTACTTACAAATTTAAAGAATGATGAGCCAGTGAATGTCTTAGTCTTTCAACTGGTTGGCTTCTTATATGAAAATCTATACCATAAGTCCTTAGAACATAGCTTAGCAGAGGAGTATGTCTAGAGAGTTTCTCTGTTATATCCTCCAACATATGGTACCATGCTGATTACAAATGAAGATTTGGTAGCTTCAAATATATACAAAAGTCTGAGTCCCCTTTCAGATTTACTTCACAGTGCTCAATTTGCTATAAGACACATTAGGTTCTCTCCGTATGTACACATATATCTATGTGTGTTATGTAGAGAACATATTTTATTACAACAATTCAGAGATCTACAAAATTCAACCCATTCTTGTACCACCTGTATCTGCAAACAAAGTTTTATTCAAACATAGTCACATCTGTTTTCTTACATATTTTCTGTGGCTGGTCTCTCATTATAACAGCAGAATTAAATCTTTGTAATATACCATGTGGAAAGCAGAGCTTAAAATTGTAACTATTGGGCACTTTAAAAGTTTCCAGCCTTCTCACTAATTGTTTCATTGATAAAGAATGCAAATAACCTATTTGCATAAACAATAAAGTGTCATATACCTTGATCCTGTAACTACTGGCAACACCAATTTCTAAAAATTTTAGTGGACGTAACATAATAAGCTGAAATCAAAACTCTTTTCCCCTATCAGTATTCTTTGTAGAGTGAATACACACATGGTTTAGTTAATGAGAATGTGAGGGAGCAGCCATCAAGAGGGAACCTGACTCGACCTTTTCACTCAATAAAGTTCCAGTTAGTATCTGTACTGAGGGATAGATTTTGGATATGCAAAGGCACACATCAGCAGCTCTTTGAGCCTCATGAAGGCTTACTTATTGATTAGATAAGGTGCAGTTGACATTCAGGAACCACTGATGAGCTCAGAAATGAGCAGGTTAAAGCCCAGATTAGGGTGAGAGTTCAGCTGACACTGACATTGATTTTTTAAGTAACTGTTTGCATCATAATGTACATATTTGCAAAGTTTAAATAAAAAGAAGACATATGCATGATTTGACTGCACAATCATCTCTAGAAATAATTTACAATTTGTGATGGTCTTTATTTGAGAAATATCAAATGCTTTTGTTTCCTATATATTTCGAATTGCTTTATTTAAATAAGACACCATAGCAATAAAGAACCATGACCATTCCTGAAGGAGTCAAGCAGATTGTTAAATTTTAACATAAAAGAAGATAGGAGATTTAACAGTCACCTACAATTTCAGTTTGACATTGAAGAACTATAAATGGCTTCTAGTAGTTTGGGGCACAAATTAATGCAGCATAAAACTCTAGTTTGTTCTGAATAACAAATTAATCTGTTGCTTCTAGATGAGAAGAGAGAGTAAGATTATAATTAGCCAAAGATACTTATTTGTCACCAAAGGAGAGTGGCAATTAGGTACAGTATATATAATGCATGAGGGGCAAGCCTATTGTGTTGGAAGATGTTTCAGCATTCTCCTTGACTAAAATGCTGCCAAGTCCAGATTAGTGACTTCCAATACTGTTTTCATTTAAGGAACTTCTAAAATTGTTTTAAGATAATACCAGTTACTAGGACCCATTCCAGATGAATTATATCAGATTCACTAGCATCAGTGCTTAAGAACAATTATTTCTTCAATGATCCCAAGGTAAATACAATTTGTACTCTAGGTAACTTAGAAAAATTCAGCCTGGCATGATGGCACATGCCTTTAATTCCAGCACTTGGGAAGACAAGGCAGAAGGATCATTGCAAATTTGAGGCCAGCCTGGAATACAAAGTGAGTTCAAGCCCAGTCTAAACTATCTAGAGAGACCCTGTCTCAAAAAGACAAAAAAGTTTCAGAAAATTGGGTGCAATTACATATTTAGTTACACAAATTGAAAACTTTGGAACATAATAAATAAATATTCTACCAAGCTATGTGTCAATATTAATTTTATTTATAGATATTCTTTTCAAATAACTTATTAGACTTTTAACAATTATGAATATATATATGTGTGTGTGTGTGTGTGTGTCTTCTAGTTTATATCTATATTCTTATAAGGACAAGATAATTCTAGATGATGTATTCAAATTCCAAATATTCTATTGATATTCTGTAACACATTGATATGTACTCTTATAATTTCTTTGATCAAGAGAGACAAAGAGAAGCTGATGAACTATTCTAGATTAAAGTATACTAAGACATCTGATAACTAAATACAAAGACTGGACTCGCAACAGAAAATTTTGGAACAAATGTGAAACTTAACTATACACATTGGATTATCTAGAATTATTTTAAAATTTATATTCTGACATTGATATTTTCACTTATTAAAATACTCTTAGAAAATAAACACAAAATACATAGAGAGAAATATAGATAAATAAGCATACATAAATATTTTAATATGATAGAATAAATACAACAAAATGTAAACAATGGATGAATCTGGCTGAAGGGTATATAGACTTCTTTCTTTCCTTGTGACTTTTATATGATTTTGAAATCATCTAAAAATAGAAGTATAAAAATAGGTAATAAAATGTGCTCATGGTAGGTATTATTCTAGGTTAAAAAAAAGAAATAATGCAGCTAAAATCTTGGTTCTTACAATCTAATGAATAAAGCTAGATAAATCTGGGAAATATTAAATGACTTTGGATTGTGATACTATGAAAGAAATCTGACATAGAAGTACAGCAATATGTTAAAATTGGGCTGGAAGATGTTATTTATACTTACTGATAAGGCCAGGCCAAACAGAAGAGGTAATAATTAGGTAAGCTGGTCACTGACAGATACTAGGAAAGTACAGACAGACAAAAGTCTTTGAGTGTTTTATGTTAGTCAATTTGAACTGGAGTTTCTATGGATGTAACAAAAAGCCTGAAGCAGGGTAATTATCAAGAGAGGGTAATTAATTTTACAGTTTGGAAGATCCAAGAGCATGGTGTTGGCTTCTGTTTGGCTCTAGTGAAAATTTTGTGATGGATGACATCACAGTAGTCAGAGTATATGGAAAAAAAGAGAAGCAACATAGTGAAACAGAAGGTCAGATACCAGAGTAGCACCAGTGTTGGTCTTTATAAAAATCCCACATTTACCAGAACTAACTGGGGTCCTATGGTAAATACACTTTTCCAAGGATAGGATCTCTAATGACCTAATTACCTTGTGGTAAACTCCATCTCCTAAAGGTTCCATCACCCTATACAATACAAAAATATTGTAGACCAAGCTTCCAACTCTTACATGTCAAGCCTCATCCAAATCATAGCAGTTGCACAACATTTTCTAAGACTGAGAGACAACAGAATACCAATGCAAATAGAGCTTAATACACTACCAGGGAATTCATAGAAGATTGAATCAAAGATTTAGGTCAATCTGCTTACCTACATGATTTCTGGGTAAGCCATTTCCTTCAGTAAGAACCTCAGGCAAAGAAAATTTTGGGTCTCAGATTTACAGGTAAAAATAGTACAATGAAGAGCAAGACTTAGGTAAACACACTGACCAAATCTATAATGGACTATGTAATTGAGATTAGGTGAGTATTTATTAATTTGGAAGGTAAATATGAGTTGGCTTCCCTCTTCTGGAGAACGGGCTACAAACTGAATTTTTTCCTATGAGATAAAACTTCCTATTCCACATATAAATTACGTGAAATCATATGTTGGGTTAGAATTTTAAAAGCCCTAATTAAGTTTTGTAATGCATTTCCTGATAACATGTAATTTTGCCCAGAGATTATTTATGGACCATAAAAAGGGACAAAGAATAGGCTTTCTTAAGTTTTATTTTCTTCTTTTTCTTTGTATTTCTTTTTCATGCTCTCTAGTACTTAGAGAACAGCAATGATAAAACAGATTGAGTGAGTTAGTGTATTGGGCATAAGGTTTTCATTGGCTTCATCGATCAAAGAATAAATGATAGTAAAGCTATTTCTCATTCTCCAGAGGTTGATGACTGGAAATACATAAGGGATTCTCAAGAAATTGGAAGTGATTTTTTAAATATTACCAATTTTGAAGTGATGGTATCAATGCTTTTGCTCCTTCATTGATTGTGATATTCTGTGCTAAGTCATAAACCTGTGGCATAACTGCAGGGATATAGACCAGATAGCCTGTTACCCTATTCAATCTGTGGCAGAACTACCCAATCTTCTTTGTATTTTAAGGTTCTTTTTATGAAATAAATATATTTGTTTTTCTTAATTTTTCATTAGAGATAATGGTTATTCTCTGAAAATCATCTGAACCCTCAAATTATTATTAAGGCTGTTATATGACCTCATCGTAAACAATTTACTGCTATAAAGATCAACTTCATATGCTGGGTACAGTAGCACATTCCTTTAACCTCAGCACTTTGGGAAGCTGAGATAGAAGGATCCCAAGTTTGAGTCCTGCCTGGATCGTGCCCTGAGGGTCTGTGTAAAAATTTAAAAAAAATAAATAAACAAAAGATACTAGGTATGTAGCCAGTGTGAAAGATGGTTCAAGACCCAGTACTATAAACCACATCTATTTTTCATAGTTCCGGGAAGTTGAAGATCAAGATGTCCACAGATCCGGTGTCTGCCTGCTGAGTGCTCTGTTCCTGGTTTGCAGACTGCCAACTTCTTGTTGGAGCTTCACATAGCTGAGGGAGCTGGCTGTGATTTCTTCCTCTTCTTATAAGGAGACAGATCCCATCATGAGGATTCCACAGTCACAACCTCATCTAAACCTAATTACCATTAGACGGACCCACCTTCAACTAGCATCACAGTTGGGACTGGGGCTTTATTATGTGAATTTGAGGTAGCACAAATATTTAGTGTGTAGAAAGAAAGGGGAAAAAAGAAAGAAAAGCCAGGGCTGGACTGAGACAGGAGATGTACAAGAATACAATAGTGTAATGGGATTCTCGAAATGTTGAGGAAATTGATGATTGTGGCTTAGGAAGGAAAAGAGAAATTTTGTTCCTTGATTATCTCTCTTTCCTCATCTCTTATTCTTTCTGCCTTACTCACTGCACTTTAGCTAGCTGGGTCACTTGTTTCTCTTTGAACATGTCTAACACTTCTTCCTAATACATTCATTATTAAGAGGAATAATGCATGTTTCATTTGTTGTCCTAGAAATTCTTCTCCGAGAAGGTTACAGGGCCACATCCTTCACTTTATTCTAGTATGTAATTGTCTCCTCTAAGCCGCTTTTCTTGAATTTCCCATCAAAATCAGTAATGTTATCCTTCTTATCATCATATTACGCTACATTTTAATTCAAACTGCTTATTACCTCTGACTTCTGTTCATCTCCTAATTTATTTGGTGCTGGGGATTGAACCTAAGGTTCATGCATACTAAGCATATCTATTAATTTGTTATGTAAGTGTATCATTTGTCATTTGCTTAGAATACAAATTCTGGTGAGACAGATACTTTGTTTTCTTTCTTTTCTTTTCTTTTTGTTTCTTTTTTTTTATTTCCCTTTTATTTTAGATGAGGTCTTGCTATATAGCCTAGGCAGGTCTTGAACTTGTGGCAACCCTCCTGCCTCAGCCTCCTAAGTGCTGGAGTTGCAGGTGTGTGCCACCATGCATGGAAGACAGGCACCTTTTTCTGGTCTCACTGTGTAGCTCATGTTAGCCTTGAACACAGTGCAGTCTTTCTGCCTGAGCCTTGGAGTGCCAGGAATACAGGTACACGGCAGCCTGAAATGGACCCTTTGCTGTTTTCATTCACCACTGTATCCCTCATTCAAAAAGCATCCAGTACATAAAAGGTACTCAGAATGTTCATTCAGAATAAAGAGAAAGAAAATCTGTACGTGGGCCTGGAGTACTAGCCTCAAAATCTCTTGCACTGCAATACATGTTGCTCTTTGTGATCTTTGAGCATTCTGTTCTAGAATGCAGAGAGTAACACTGAAAATATGATGCAACAAAAGAAATGGAGAAATTAGAAAGATGATCTTGATGCATCTTTGGAGTAAGGCTCTTACTTTTCCCTCAGGTTATAAAGGAGAAAGTTAAACTGAACAAACTAATGAGAGCAAAACAAAATTGAAACTGATGAAATTAGCCTTCTGTTTACCCTTGGTTGGGTAGTTCATTTCATCTCTTAATCTTCCTCAATTGTTACACAAAGAATTCTCAATTTCATATACAAGTCTAGAATTATTTTGGAAGTGTTTATCCCTAGTGCCAATTTTTCTACTGTATTGCTATTATATTTCTTTCTACAGACTAGTCTTCTGTTTACTTAGTTTTGTGGTTCATTGCCTACTATTCCATTGCATATATCTTGAGAGTTTGAGACAGAGTTTATCATTTTTGCATTTATATTTCACACTCCTTTTAACAAGATAGGATGCTAGCAATAGCTGAGTTACAATTGCAATTCATGCAAAACATGTCCTTTTAGCTTTCATGTAATTCTTATACTTTAAGTTTTTAATGTTTGCTAAAATCACAATTTTTTTCAAACTTCAGCAATTTGTTGATAGTTCCACATGGAAGATAAGGTGCAACAAAATGGTATTTACTGTCTCTGACATTAGGGAAAATTAGTGGCTGGTCATTTAAAAGAAAGCTTTCAAGATGGATTTGAATTTTGGTTACCAATACAGATTTTTTGAGCATTTGAGGCTAGAATATATTTCAGGGTTTCTTGTGTTTTTTTGTTTGATTGTTTGTTTTTTGTTTTCTGTTGGTATTATGAAAATACCTGTTCAAAACTGTGATGTCTCAAACACAATGTCTAACTCTTCACATGTCTTTATGCTTTCTTTTCTCTAATGAGAATCTAAATGTAAATTCCAGATGATTTTTTTCAACTTCATTTCTTCTTGTTAAACATAGCTTTGTCAGAAAATATGCCATCCTGAGAATGCTAGTTCTTTATGTGCTTTTAAACTTAACTGACATTGGCATTCTTGACCCATATTTCTTTCCAACTCTGATGTCCCCAATTATGAAGTCTCAAGAGCCTTCCCTTTCTACAGTGTTCATGATTAATGTCGAAGGTGACTGTGAATCCTCAAAGAATCTCACAAAATTCAGGATATGTTGAAATGTTCACTGAAGAAACTAGATGCAAATGTACTCAACATTATCATCATAATCATCATAATCGTACCGTCTTTTGAGTAGTGATAGGTTCACATTTGAAGAAAGATTTAATTCTATATTTTTTCACAATTTTTTCTTGCTCTGAAATTTGCTTACTATCCTTACATATTCATGATGCAAGAACTAAGTTTTCTTACCTTAAACACTTATTAGTTTTCTTTATCACTCAATTCTCGTGTAACTCTTTAATTCGTGTATTTTTCTGTAAAGGACTTCAAAAACCTTTAATCTTTGAAATAAGTTGACATGCTAAGAACTGAAAGTCACTGGTGCTTTTAAAGAAAAATAATAAAATAATTAGAATTAGATTGTGAATTATTTTTGTAGTATTTTACTGTGCAAATACCTATATAAGCAAATGTGTTAAGCAATAATTGTTATAGAGCTGTTACTAAGGCTGCAAAAAGTTTAGTTTTGTAATTTTTTTAATGAACAAAACATATTCTAACTATGGAGAATAAGAAAGTTTCTCTATTTTATCTATGTTTTTTGTATATAAAGCCATGCTTTTACATCTTGAGTAGCTAACATCCTTCCACATTACTTACACTTTTCTTTGTATATTTCCCTTCCTTTCACACATATGAAGTAATATTTTATTAATCGAGTTTAAATTTTAAAAACTGAAAACAAATTATATGGTTTTACTTAGAGAAAATTTTAATTTCCATGTAAGAGCATCCCCTTACTTATAACACCATTAGTACACCAAACCACAATAAGAGAATTTCTGTTGATCTATTTTTCATTTTTTTAATTTAGATTATATGAGGAAGATGAGAGTTGAGTAGTTATTTAATTATATCACATCTGACAGATAAGAAAAGTACATTGGAACAGTGATACATGGAATACACACTAGTATACAATATAGAATATAGCAACTGAATAAACATCAATGTATCACAATCTTGTTGCTATACTAACAAGAAATATTTGCAGCCTGTTCCTTTTTCTTTTTTTCTTTTTGATACCAGGGATCAAACTCACGACCTCGTGCTTGCCAGGCAGGTGCTTAAGCCTCTGAGCTAAATCCCCTAGCAGCCTGTTTCTTAACAAATAGAAAAAGCTCCAAGAATCACAAAGAGCCAGAAGGAGGTGGGAACAAGATATGCAGCTGGCTCATCTGCCAAACACACTGCCTCTAGTGTGCAGTCCAAGCAGAGTTCAGTGACTCTGCTTGAATAATCAACCTTACTCCAGAAGGTAATTTGCTAGCTTGCTCCTGCTGCACAAAAAGCTCATAAAAATAAGTATTTAATAGGTGTGCTGTATATTGTAAAATTCAATACCATGATTTTTTTTGATTTTTTTTATTTAAAAGAGAATAAAACAAAAGGGGGCAGTACAGAGCAGATCAGAAGAGGACAACATAGGCAACACAGTACTTTACATTAAGTCAACTGGACATCAACAGTATCTAACACCATATCTCTTACTCTGCTATAGTTGAGCATAGTTTCAATTACAATAATATCAAACATAACACAATAGTATAAAGCCAT
>PVJX010046934.1:0-12092 GCA_004027295.1 Dolichotis patagonum | reverse complement strand
AAAAACCTGCTTTTTTGTTTTTGTCTGTTAATGTATTTTTCATTAAAATCTTAGTCAGGAAGCATAACCTCTAGTCCTCCCTCCTGGTTACCGATTCCACAGTTTTCTGCAGTCAAGTGTAGTTCAAAGTACTGTTTTCTTGCCGATCTATTTTTCTCTTTTGAGACAGGGTCTGGGTGTGTAGCCCAGGCTGCCTGGGACCTCAGTTACCCTCAGGGCTGACCTGGGGTGCACCACCATGCCGGGCTTTGTTTTGTGTCCCCTCCCCCCATCTCTTAATGTGCCTAATGTGTAAGTTAAATGTTAGGTGTATGTGAGTAGAGGAGAAAACCAGGTTGTATGCACGGAGTTCTGTACTCTGGGGTTTCAGGCATCTGTCGGGGGACCTGGAACAGATAAGGAAGCCATGTGGAACAGAAACAGGAAACTGTTCACACTGAAAAAAACTGATTTACCAGGTGGATTAGGACTCACGTGTATCTGAGTAGTATTTTTTAAGTTTTTCATAGATAATAACACTATATGTAACAATATGTGCTGCATTTCTTGATTTTTCTGTTTTGTTTCTATGGTGCTAGTGATCAAATCCAGGGCCCTGCATATGTTAGGCAAGCGCTCTACCACTGATCCGTTCCCCAGCTCGCCCGTCCAGATTTTAGTTACAGATTAATTTAAAAAACATAGTCTCTCTGACTTTCATACCACACTAATCCCTTGAGAGTGGACAATTTCATCTTACTGTGGTACCTATTTGGACATTGGTAGTGAAAAACATTGTGAAGACAGAAAAGCTGCTATACACTATATATAATCACAGCAGAACAAACACTAATCAGACTGTTGAAAGGTAAAGCAAAACTGTAGTTTTCTTTAAAAATCGTGATTAATAAGGCAGTAAACAATATCAAATGTACAGCAGTTACCCTTCTAAACTAGCCAGCATGCATTAATGTTAAGGATACTTCACCACCGCCACCACCACCACCACAAACACAGAAACAAAGCCCGTTCATTAAAGGTGCAGTACCCACAATAAAAGTTGATTGAACTGTGTCTGTCATGATGATCAGATGGCTAAATGAATGGGAAACACTGAGCTACAGCCAAGCACGTGCCATTCCCATGGTGTCTTTTACTGTAAGAGCGAGGCCGAGCTGCCCCGCACCCTGAGGCTGTGTGCATTTGCTGCTAACCACACATTTCCAGATTAGGCTTGTATACACGTTAACATATGGAAATGATACACTTAAAAAAATCACTGAAGATAAAGGTGGAACACTCACTCCGATGGGCAACGTCTTAATGCAGTTCCAGCGTTCTCATGGAATCTAAGTAAGGCCTGTCCAGGACGTTTCCGCCAATGCTTTCCCCTTCTCAGTGAATGACGGAAGAACTACAACAGAGCCCGTGGCTGAATGTCACTTTCTACACAAAGGCATGTTTTGAGCTCTGTCCTAAAAATGAAGTCACTCAATGACACCAATCACTCGTATTTCAGGAGAGAATCAAACCCAAATGACATTTTCCCGACTGCATGGACCATTAGCAACCGACTAAAACCTAACCCACCTGCACAGCTTTCCGATGATTCAGGTGGCAGTGCCATCCCCATGTGCCTTCAGCGCGGAGAAATCACAGCTGGCCCCGCCCAGCACAGAGGGCTCCACAAACACTGCAGAGAGGGAAGTCACGTGCAAGGCCACGTGCGCTCTTGGGGTCCAATTCTACTTTACATGAATCAGAACCTTTCACAGAACATGACACACACTTCCAAAATTCATCTGCTTCACCCAAACACATGCACCCAAAACCTAACACACATTCAAACATTCCGAACTCACAGTATCCACACCTCATAAGATAAAAGTCAACTACTTCATAAATTTCATGTATGAAACAATGAAGCAGAGAATCTGAAGCTAGAATGCTGCTTAGATAAGACTTTGAAGGTTTTCCATGGAAGCCAAAGCCTGGTAACTTTGTAATCCCAATTGATTTTTCATGTAAAACAAACCCTGCAATGTCCTCCGCATACAAGGACACCAGAGTGACCTTCAGAAACAGAGTGGGAAAGAGCAAGAGGACCTAACACACTGTGACAGATGCAGAAGCTAAAGAACATTTCCTTTGAAAATGGGCCTCCTCAGAGAGAGGTCGGTAACTCTGTGTGCAAAAATGTTAGCAAACAGCAGAGGAGGAGATAGCTAGGCAACAACTGTTCTCTGGATTTTCAACACACAAAAGATATTTTAAAGAATGCTGGTCAGATAATACAACCTAGTTTAAAATCAGCACCTAGGAAGCAGTAGCAGACACGGCCACCAGATCCAATTCTGGCCTGGCAGCACTGAGATCTGGATCCAGGTCTAAAGTCATCACAGGAAAGTAAGGCTTTTCAGACCCCCTTTGGTGACACCACCAAGGGCACCTTTTGCACTCTTCCTTCAAATCAACTGCCTTGGCCTAACTAGTTAAATGTCACTTGCCTAGTTCACCAGTTTACATACATAAACACAGAGTATGCAAATAATAGAAATAAGTCACTCAAATTCAACACCAAGATTATACAGGTGTTGTTTTTCCACACCTACGTTATTCAGCCACAGTCATGGTGAACGTCACCACGGAAACCAAGATTCATGCAGAGCTGAAGCCACATCCTTGCCATGAGAGAGGCCTCTGTGCTGGGATCTGACTAGCAGACTAGCGCCTCCAGACAGCTGTCCCTGACAAGCCACACACAACCACCAGAAACACAGTCAAGCATTTCTAATGAATCACAAATTGCCTCACAACTCCATTAACTCCTCCCCTGATGATGCATCTCAGTGAAATGACTACCAGGACCAGTGAGGATGAATTCAGGTAAAAGAGAAGGAAAAGCGGAGTGAGTCGGCATCTGTTGCAGCACAGCGTGCCCTGTCTCCCGCCACCCTGCCCAGCACTGTACCCTGTGCAGTACCTGCGGTGCCGGGTGGCGCGTTACCTGTTTTGAGGCTGGGCCTGAACTCTCGGCTAGTGCTGGGAGGCGGGAGGGCCTCTGGGGCTGTCTGTGCCGGCAGGGCTCGGTATGGAGGAGGAGTCAACTCTTCGTCACCAGAGAGGCTCCTCCGCACCGCACCTGTCATGGGCAGGCTCGACAAACTGACAGGCTTCTTCCCAACTGGCATCTTCCTCTCTAAACATCAAGTCAGACTGAAGTGAGCTTCGACCCGCGTGGTGGCAGGAAAAGTGCATTGCATAATATGGAAGGCTGGGTGCACAGGGCCGGGCAGAGAACCCGCTACACCAGGCTGCGCTGCAGGAGGCAAGGGCGGGCATGCATGTGTGCATGTGTGTGTGGGGTGGGGTGGCAGAATGACAGGGACAGTTTCTACTTTCTCAATGTCTGATAATCCTGGTTCTGACTCCCAAGTGAATCTTAAACAAAATAAAGCAAAATGAACAAGAAAGCACTTCAAGAGTAGAGAACATCTGGCCAATTTCTTTCAAGAAAAACTTAGCTTGAGGAGGGTGAAAAGCCAAAACCAAAGGAAGAGAAAGCGTGTTCTTGTTTTTCTGCAGAGCCTGAGCCTCCTGCAGGCCAGGCTGCCTGGCACTTCCCTCTCGTCCCAGGGAGCCTCACTGCCCACCCACCTCGAGGGGCCAATGAGAGGAAGTTTCTAATAGGCACCCGGGAGGCAGGCTACTCTAGACAGTATCAACGTAGATGATGCAGAGTGTGCTCCCCGTTTAGTGAACAATATGCTTATTCTTAAAAGCACTTCTAAAAGGCAAAGTTTACTGCTTTTTGTCTTCAAATTCTTATTTCTTCTGAAACAAATTTATCACACCCTTGGGTTACATAAGCCTTCCAGGATGAATACAATTTCACCAACCAAAACTACTCCCTGAATTTTGCAGGTACTGAGCCACCAAGTTAAGTGGTTCTATCGTGCTGAAAGCAGAAGGTCACGTCCATCTCTGTGATTATAAATTATGCCTGTTTCCTTCACAGAGTGATCACAATTATGCTTCACAAAACTGTCACTAACGGGCACACCTATGCTATGCTGGACAGTAGACAGCAGTATGGTCTGGAAGCCAGGGCTTTTTCTAGTAGGATACATACTTAAGAGGTAAAAAAAAAAAAAAAAAAAAGGCAAGGAGAAATCTCTAGCTCACAGTACTCACAGGAGCCCTGGAAATGGAAATTTAAGACAGAAATTAATGCTGCTTTTCCTGCTTCAGAATTACTACTAGAAACCGACAGTCTACACGATCCTCTAGGTACATTTCCCTTCCCTTCAACAGTGCCAATGAATACCTATCCTTCTACAGAACGGCCTGCTGCCAATATGCTAGAACGATGGAGCCGTCAACTGTCTGCTCTGACAAGCAAGCACTAGTGAAGAACTGGTGAGAGATTTTAAGTACCAGAACACCAAAGATGAAACACCACAGCCAGGACACAATAATCTACCAGCCAACTGAAGACAGAGTTTTGTAGCCCTACCACTACCACACATGCTTGCCTGTAATGGACACCTTAGGTTGATAAACCCCAAGTTTTTTATTTGGGCAACTGAACTTTTGTAGGAGAAGCATCTGATGAACAGTGGAATTAGGAGCACATGGTTCCTTCACAGTGGAAATGGCTTCTTAACACAGCACCCCCACTTCCCTTCCTTTCACTTTTTTTTTTTGGTGCTCCTGGGAACTGAACCCAGGGCCTTCCCACTGAGCTACACAGCCAGCTTGAGAGAAGGCCTCTCACTGATTGCTGGGCTGGACCCTGTAATCATCCTGCCTCAGCGTCCCAGAGGGCTGGGATTACAGGTGTGTGCCATCATGCCTGGCTCTGGCAGTGTCATTTCTTATCTTTAATTCCAACATTCAGCAATGTTTCCTGTAAGATTCCGGCAACAAGCCATGCTGATTTGGCAATACATTATAATCTCTACTCCGCCTCCATTCCCTTTCTTTTTTTGAGCTTCACGTGCTAGGCAGGCTTCATCACAGACCTACAGCTGTAGGCCTCACCCCTATTTATTTTTGAATAGGGTCTCGATGCGTCAGCCAAGCTGGGCTTGAACTTGCAATCCTTCCTGCCTCAGCCTCTTGAACAGCAGGGAACACAGGCATAAGTGGCACTTGGTTCATGGTGTAGAGAACCACCAAAAGGGCTCTCCTTACATAAAGAGCAATCAGCTCCACCGTTGTTTCCTTTTCCCTTCAACTGGCTCTAAGCAGTGAGTAGGACTGGCTACCATACTGACATGTCACCTTGAAGCCCAGCCACAGGCCTGTTTTCTCATTTGTCTCTCTCACCAAATGGCTGAGCCCAGCAGGATGGCAGAGCCACCGGTTCAGGAATGCCAACAGGCTTCAGCCTAGAGGTAAGAGGCTGTGACTCCCCAGGGCATAGAAGTTTATACAGCAAAAACTAAAGCATCGGCCTCCCAAACATGAAATGCGTCCTCAGTCGTGTTACGCAGACTGCTCTTTCTGCAGACCTTCTGCTTATTACGGAGATGCCTTCTGGCCCCTGGCTAGCTCGGCCTGGAGAACTCATGTAATTCCCACGTTCTCACCTCGCTCATCCTTAGCTGCTCCCTTGTTCGTGAATGAGGGTTGAGGCCTTTGTTCCGTGAACCCTCCACTAGACCTTACTCAAACCCACCCTGGCTGTAAACATGTCTCAGTGCCTTTATTCTCACTGTGGGTTGCACTACAGGTGACAAGTTGAAATTAATTTACCAAAACTCCAAAAATGTTTCCATGGGATTACAAATACAAACTTCCTGGACTGCCACATGGACAAAAAGGGCTTCAATACATGGCCCATGCAAGTATTTGTAATACAGCTATGCATCAGCAAGTGTTTCAGTCTGTAAGAAGTAGTGTGCAGTGAAGGGCACATGCAATGTATTTCTTGTGGAAAATCCCAGCTGGGTGTGGGGTGCACACTGGCAATCCCAGCATGCAGGAGGCTGAGGTAAGAGGATCACTACCAAGTTCAAGGCTACCCTGGACTACACAGCAAAGATGCAGTCTCAAAAAAAAAAAAAAAAAAAAATCAAACAACGGTCAGATCTCATATCCGTGGTATTTCCCTGATACCAGGGATTTCTAAGCTGGGACCATAGGACTATGGGCTGGACATTTTTTTTTTTTTTTTTTATGTTTGTAGCACCACCCCAAGATGCTAGAGATGTCACAATATTAAGAGCTATCAAAATGTCCAAGTTCAGTGTTTGTTGCATCTACAGCTAAATTCGTTTTTCTGGATAATTCAGAAATCTGGTAATAGTAAATATCACTAAAAATGGGGGTACTTGTATTATTACTCCATTAATTTCACATTTTTCCCCTTGTCCCTAAGTTGTAATTCAAAATAATTTAAACCCCATAAGCCAGAAACAAATCCTGTAAGAGTTACAGTAAAGAAAACATGTAAACGTTGAGACAATGTCCGTTAATCAGGAAGAATTACTCTTCATAAACCAGAGAGTAAACAAAAACCATTTTTTTTTTGTACTGGGAATGGAACTCATGACCTTGTGCTTGCCAGGCAGGTGCTTATGGCGCTGAGCTAAATCCCCAGCCCACAAAAACCATTCTTAATTTGATGTCTCAAAAGACAATTCTGAAATTCCAAGTCTTTTCTTGTTTTTTTTTTTTTTTTGAGAAAGGGTCTTGCTATGCAGTTCAGGTTAGTCCTGAACACGCTTTATAACCCAGATTCACCTTGAACTCACAGCAATTCTCCTGCCTCAGCCTCCCAAATGCTGGGACCACAGGCATGGACCATAAGATAGGCTACCTCAGCCATGCCTTACTTTATAAAAAGCTTAGCCACCAGGCCCGTTATGGTTAATCCTCCTCGGCATTAAATCCCTAGCTAACTTCTTCCTAATTATCCACACGAAGCAGGAAGCCCCTCTGAGCTGCCTGGCTGCAATGTTCCCCACAGTTCGTTTCTGTGAACACTGAACTCCAAGCAGCTTTGGGAGGCTTAATCATGAACAGCAAGCACCCTGCTGCAGGGTTTGCCAGGGTGGGTGGGTGAGGGCTCATCCAGAAGGGCTCCTGTCTGTGATGCGCACTGTGGTGGCTGCTTAAAAAAAAAAAGGCTTAACACCTCTTCATTTAAAAAATGGTAAATGAGGGGCTGGGGATTTAGCTCAGCGGCGTAAGTGCCTGTCTTGCAAGCGTGTGGTCATGAGTTTGATCCCCAGTACAGATAAAAAACAATACAAAAAATGATAAACAGTGGCACAAGTACTTGCCTGGCAAGTGCAAGGTCACGAGCTCCATCCCCTGGTTCTAAAAAAAAAAAAAAAAAAAAAAAAAAAAAAAAAAAAAAAAAAAAAAAAAAAAAAAACCTGAATAAATTTATCTTGATGTGAAATATCTCATGACAAATTTCACAAAGAGAAAAACCAGTGGCTTTCTATGGTAGGTAAAAATACTTAAGAAGAACTAAATACAGTTTTCATATTACAGCATGGCTACAAATGCAAACAGGAATTCAGTGTAAGGTAAAACACAGCATAGAAAGCACTTTTACAACTTTCTGCTTTGTTAGACATCAACTTGGACTTTTTCCAACTATATATAGTTGTACTTTTGTTTTTGGTACTGGGAATTGAACTCAGAACCTTGTGCTTGCCAGGCAGGTGCTTATGCCGCTGAGCTACAGCCCTGACCCCAGAGCTGTACTTTGTAAAGATGGGTTTAGTAGACTCCAGGTCTTGTATAAGCAAACACCTTTAAAAAAAAAAAAAATACGAAGCTAAGCTTTGAACGGGTTTGCATATTACCTGAAGAATCGTTCTTTGCCTCTACTTTTGACCATGTATGCTTTAAATACTATGGCACTCATTTCTCTGAGCGGTTTGCCTTTTATGGTATACTGCACCTTTAAGCATAATACAGACTGCGAAATCTCAGTTCTCACGAGGCATGGAACTTTCTGTGCTAGAAAATTGTGGCCCCAATTGGTTAGCGATTAGAAAACATGTGTAAACATCACATGGTGACCCACTTTTCTTATGTCCTTTGTATTGCTGCGACTTAGCCTTTTTCTTCTGTTTTGATGAAGCTGACTGGCTTTCTCTTGATGCTGAAAAACAAAAGGGAAAAATTAGCACCAGATAATTTTTAACATTCCAGATACAGCTTAGATGAACTATCTTTATGAAGACCACTATTTTTATAGAAGTACACGAGGTTCTGAGAATAAGGGTGTATCTGTTCCTGCAAAGCTGTGACCACTGGTAGCAGATTCCCCCTGTGACACTATGTAGCCACACATTTTTAGCCTGTGGAGAAGAACCCAGGGCCTTACGCACTTGAAACAAGTCCTCCACAAACTAGACTTTCTAGGGGCTCACGCTAGACTTTTAAGCTCACTATAACAGCTGAATTGGGCTGACTTGTTTCTCTAGGTCACTCTGTACATGACTGGTGAGTTCACGTGACCACGGCACTGATGGTCTGATTCTGTGATCCTGTTGTTGATCCCTCGTATCTGGGAACCAACTGGACACAGGCATATTCTTGTCCTGTGAGCTTGCAAGATGATTTACAGATTAGTCCTCTGAAGAATTGCTGATTTGTTTTTGCCTTTGTTTCGTTTTTCTGAGACAGTGTCTTGCTACGTAGCCTAGGCTGGCCTCAAACTCACAGTGATCCTCCTGCCTCGACCTCCCAAGTGCTGGGACTACAGGTGTGCGCCACCACAGTGAGCTGGAATTGCTAAGTTGTACAGAAGGACACCATTTCTCTACACCAACTTACACTGTGATGCCGGAGGCTGTAGCTGGTATCCAGTTAACTGACACCACCCGACAGGATAGAGGTCAGGGGACTCACAGTCAACCCATTGATCGTACTCTTCTTCCCATCCATCAAAATGTATCCTCAAGAGACGATGAATAATTCGCGTTACTGTGGCTACACATATTAAACGTGGCTCCATGAGATCTACTGCTTCTAATTTCATTCCTACGCGAAATCCGTGATTTGGAACATCCTGACACAAAGAAGAGCGACATCAGCAGTGTATGGAAGACACACAAGTCTGCAGTCACTAAGAATGCGAGCGAGAGAAGTGATGGGGCCAGACCCAACCCTGTCACCCAAATCCCAGATCCAGTAATTCTTTCTGTGAACATGTTAGGACGGAGAACTATTTAGGAGCTAGTTGGAAGGTGTACTCATTTCTACTTCACTCAGATTCAAACAAAGACACTTTAGAATGAAGCTTCTTTCCCTAAAGAATTACTCATCGTCTGCTGTGAGTAAACATACACACTAAGCTTCCCTGGGACGTTTTGATACAGCAGAGCCGTCTTCATGGACCAGTGCTGCGCCTGAGTGCTGCCGGTAGGAGGGCCACTTACCTTATTAAACAGTTTCACTGGTGCTGCAATGGAGCCGGTTTCCCTGAGGTAGTCAAACCATTTAAAAGGAAGCTTTGTGTAACCTAAAAATAAACAAACAACACACACAGAACTGGTTGAAGCAGCAGTTCATTCAAAATTGGCCTAATAGTAAGATGCAGGTAGAAGGTAACTCAGCTCACACATCTCAGATCTTAGGCGGTGAGAGAGATGCCCTAATACTGAGATGCAATGATCCCTTCCTGTAAGACAAGTGTCCTCCTCTGTACACATGGGAGTGTCCTACTTAGCCAGTGCAAAAGTGAAAGCAAGGAGAGACTCTTGCTTTGTATTTTTTTGTGGTGCAAGGGCTGCCCTATCACGGGCTACACTGAAACCCCAGAATTTTGTTTAATGCTAGGCTTTGGCACACTCGGCACTCTATAGATGCTTCTCCTTTTTTCAAAGAAAGAAAACTAGCTGAGCAAAAATTATTTTATAAACCTTTGTTTTTACTTCCTCTTCCACCTTACAGAAAACCCTCAAAGGTCAGATACTGGAATTAGAAACATCATTAAGTTGTGAGAACTTTTTTTTTGAGATAGGTTCTTGCTGTGTAGCTCACACTGGTTTCACCTTGTTATGCAGCCCAGACTGTGGATCCTTCTGCCTCAGCTGGGATTACTGGCATGCACCACCACCCCGGCTAAATCATGAGAGCTGTTAAAGACACACCTCTTTTTCAACTACCATGTGGTATAGAGAGAAACATTTTTTCTTCAAAGGCTAAGTATCCATTTTCTAGATGTTCCCATTCCCATGTACGACACCTTACTGAGATCCCGGGAATACCGACATACTGTGATGTGCACAGGTGCTTGGGGAAACTCTCACGTAACTGATGCTTAGTATGTACGCTTTAATGCCAACTGCAGCTCTTGCACACGTGTATCTGCAGAGGTACACACCCACTAGTGTCTACACAGCAAGAAAACAGCACTGCGCTGAATGCAGATGGATGGCACCTGCGGAAAGAGGCAGGTGCCCAGTGTCTTCACCGGAGGGGGAGGTACCTCTGGGTGGAGTAAGTTCAATCATGTTAATTTCACAGAAACCAACAGGGAAGATAGAAGGGGAGGTTGCGTGGTAACAGAACCAGTCAGATCCGTCTGCTGCTTCAGAGCCGTCGATTCCAATCATCAGGTATCCGTCAGCCAGCACCTTTGAAATGAAAAGAATCTCAGGTACTTGGAGTTAGACACCACTACTAAAAGATCTCTTCAAAGTAAGAAAGCATTTTTTACTGAATTGGGTAAAACAATAGAAGTTACAATGAAACACTGTAAACCACAGTATATACCAGAGACAAAAGCAAAATTACACAGAAATGATTAAAAAGCAATGCATTTGAGTCATATGCTGCTGCTGCTGTTCTTTTACAGTGTAACAGTTCACTGTCTAGTTTTTTTTGGGTGGTACTGGGGCTTGAACTTCGGGCCCTGCCTCCACCAGGCAAGTGTCTGACCCACTGAGCGATCTCCCCAGCTCAAGGCCTCCCGCACTGGTCCGTGGTCTGAGGATTTAACACAGGGCCTTAACACTGTGCCACATCCCCGGCTTACTTTTTCTTTTGAGACAGTCTCTTGCTAAGCTGCCCAGGCTGAGCCCAACTTCGGTCCTCCTGCCTGAGCTCCCAGGGTGCCGAAACTGCAGCCCTGAGATGCCAAGTCCAGCTTTTCTTCCTTTCATTACATTCCAAACACACTCCACCTTCTTCAAGCTCCAGCTCAGCTGTTCTTTTGCTCTGGCCCATGGAAGGGCCCCCTGTATGCCACTTTTTATGCCTCGCTGTGGAAACAAGTAGCTTTCCCCTCTTCCTTTTCTTTGGGGGTGGTGGTGATCTTTTTGAGACAGGGTCTCACTACCTAGTTCAGCCAGACCTTAAACGCACTAAGTGGCCCAGGCTGGCCTGAACTCACTGCAACCCTGCTGCAGCCTCCTGAGTGCGGGGCTGACAGGTGTGCGGCACCGGGCCTGGCTTCATCTGTATTCTTAAATTCTCCAGGAAAGCTTGATGCTCACAGGGAATTAAGAAATCCTCTTCTAGGTATTTTCATTAGAAGAGTTTATTAGGAGAGGGAAAAGGGAAGGAATGTAGTACTACCGATTGGAAAAAAATTCACAGAAAACAAACACAGAAAACTGAAGATAGACTTGGTTTCGTTATAACCCTGTGGTACCGAGCAGCTTTGAGCAGCAAGTCACATAAATCAAAATTCTCCCATAACTTAGGGTACACTTCTGCAAATATGGGGAGTAGATTCAAAATGGTAATTTTAACAACAAGCAGCATAAAACAAGATCTGAAGCTGAGTGCTGTAGTGCATACCTGTAATTCTAGCACTGGGAAGGCTGAGGCAGGATTGCCATGAATTCAAGGCCAGCCTGAATTACCTAATAAGACCTTGTCTCAAAATACAAAATTCATTTTGAAAATTTCAGTAACTGTCTCCTCATGAAATGTCCAGAAACATGCATATTTTATGTCAAATGGAATAAGCTAGAGGCCTCCTCCTTTTTTTGGTGCTGGAATCAAACTCAGGACTTTAAGAATGCCAGGAAGGCATTGTGCCACTGAGTTACATCTCTGGCCTGCCTCCATCTTTCATCAATTTGAAACCAGTTCCTATAACTATTTCTGTTTTTAAAACCTATTATCTTGTG
>PVJX010046933.1:0-12117 GCA_004027295.1 Dolichotis patagonum | reverse complement strand
ACCATTTTCACTGGTGAGTGGGGGGACCGACTAGTTGCAATGCATGAAAATAGGTCATATTTTTCCTAGACAAATGAATTTTCCTAAATATGGAATATGATCAACAAACATGGTGCATGTTTGAACTGAAAAAATATCACAATAAAGGGATATACTGCCTCCTTCAAAATACTCCTCCTTGTTTTGAAGAGAGCCCGTCGTTCTTGGCACTTTCTGAAGCAGTTCTGGACAGCTTCTTTTGTGAGTATGTTTAGGTATGCTTTTATGGCTGCCTCAATGTCCTGAATCAATTCAAATTGTTCATCTTCCAGTGAGGAAGATCCACAAGTTACAGGGCACCAGATCAACTCAACAAGGCGGCTGACAACACAGAGGCTGCCTTTCCATTGGATTGTACTTGGCAGTAGTATTCACTGTACTTTTTTTAAAATCACATCTTCAAAAGATACAAGGAGGACTTCTGGAGCCACTTCAGAAAGTGTCAAGAATGTTAGGATAAGTACATTCAAAGAATATTTTGAGGGGTTTTAATGGCAGTGTAACCCATTTCAAAACTTTCAACACCCACCATATATACTCAAATCACACCATGTACGTAACTTTTTCAGGAAATAATAAATTAAATAATATATTTGGGTTCCTGTTTACCTTTAAAGAATGCTTTTACAGGAAAATATTTAAAATATCTGGTTTGATTCAACATTTTCCATAAGTTATTTTTAGAATTTCCTTTTGAATAACAGAAATACGTCTGTTTTTTCCTCAGCAAATAAAAAAGTTTTCTGTAGCATATAATGAATGATTAGGACACCTACCTTATATGCTTTACAGCTGATTAGGTATAAGCTCTATTGTTCATGCAGGAAAGTACATATAACTCATGGTTCAAGTACAGAGGCATGCCTGGTTCATGGAATGAATTGCTGCATTCACATTGAGCGAACATTTTAACTTTCCAGTACAAAATGATTTCTAAAGAATATAGGCAGATTTGAATTCTCATAATACAAGGTTGCCCTTGACTTAATTTTCATTGCAAACATACATTAATACCAAGTTCCAACTGTACTCTCAAGAGTAGCATTTGAAACCCAACTTAGCACTTTCAATAAGTGTGAATTAAATTTTTCAATACTGTCCTCAAAATATAATTTCCTAAAGTTGTGTCTCTCTGGAGCTGTCTGCATCTCCCCAGAATTTTAATTAATAACAGAAAAATAGTGATCATCACCATAAAAGCAGATCGGTATTATTTTAATATTCTTCTACCAGGTACACTGGAAGATGTCCCTAATGACTTTTTCACAAACACTTGTTCTATAGGTTTTTAGCTGAGTCTTCAAAGTAAGGAGGAACATTGTGTTTGCCTGAATTTTCATTCACAAGCAGCCTTTCCTGATCAGTATATATCATCTCTCCTGCACATAACTTGCAGACATACTATAAATGCTTATGTTCCTGCCAAATTCGTATGTTGAAGCCTAACCCCCAATATGATGTTAGAAACTGGAATCTATAAGAGGGTGATCAGGGTTAGATAAGGTTATGAGGGCAGGGCCTCCATGATAAGATCACTGAGCTTATATTCTTAATTTGGGTTAATTTCACAGAAAAGCCAAGTTTTCATCTTATCTTGAAAGATTTAGCATGACTTCTTTGCATTCTTTCATGACAGTATCAGGCTATTGTGGAGAGGTGGTCTCTGCTTTTGTGAGGTAGTGTGCTATGCCTCAGACCATTCTCCAAGTATCTATTACTAGTTAGAATTTCACTGCAGACTAGTTTGACAGCCTTAGTTACCTGCTGAACTTTGTGAACCAAGTGTTTTATGAAAATCTATGTTGATCATGGAAGTACAAAATAATTGTGGCCCTTAGGATGGAGTGTCGACTTGCCTGCACTTCAGATCTTCTCTGGGTGAGTCTGAGCGGCTTGTGGAGAATCTATGTCTGGTTTCCTGGGATTCTTGGAGTCTATGTCTGGCTCCTTATCCTTTCCTCACTGGCATTGTTTACCTGGTCTTCTTCCCAGGCCTAGTGAATCAAGCAACTTTGCTCCACCATATCCTCTACCAAGAGAGCATCAAGAATTATGCCCAGCAATGAAAAAGTGACAAATACAACAATCATAAGTGAAAAAATCAGATTTTATAGTTTCAAAGGGAATTTTGTTTTGGTGGAGGGTGATTAAGGAAAATAATTTTTGCATATAACTAACTTTTGCAGTGGCTTTGTGGAAATACACATTAAAGCTGGGGGATTCTTCTAAAGACATTGTCACAAATTGCCAGCATCTAAAAGATTCTAACAACAGTTACAGGCTAACTCTGGCTGACAACCATCTCTTCAAAATATCTTTCAAAAAAATTAGTCCTCAAGTAAAAGCAAAGAAACTGTTGTGTTCTGCTTTGCTATTCTTTCTTCAATTTCTTGAGGAGAGAAAAATAAATAAATTGTTACTGTTTGGGTGCTGTCAGGTATATAACAGATCCCTTTCGCTGGACCCATGCATCCCACAACAAACTTGAGTGTCTCAGTTAAGGGTCCACAGCTGCCCTTTCTTCAGAGAACTTTGCTCATAGAGAAGTTACCACCCACTATATGGCCCATTACCCACAACCTACTGACAGAGTTACACAGTGTTGTTGCTTCTCTTATCTCAAAGTGAGACTAATCTTGTGGTGTAACTTACTTCAGAATTCCCTGTGGGATACGGGCTGAAGCCAGTTCCACCTGAGACCATATCTTATTTTGTACTCCTACCCTTTTGCTCTTTGAAAGCATTCCTTTGGTAAATTACTTTAAAAATCCTCTCACTCCACTTCTAGGGACTCTAATCCAGGGCACTTGTCACCTGAGTAGATCTACCTGGCTCCCAAATAAGGAAGGACTTGGTAGGTTCAAATGGAGTCAGTGCTATGTAATGGCATCTAAGTCAAAGACACACATATTGGGCTGTGGTTCCTTAAGATTATAATGGAGCTCAAAAATTCCCAGTGCCTAGTGACAGTGTAGCTGTCATAGTATCTAGTGTCACATATTAATCACATATTTGTGGTAATTTTGGTGTAAGCAAACCTACTGTGCTTCCAGTAGTACAAAAGTACAAGACATATACTTATGTATAGTATAGTATATAACATTCGATAATAATAATAAATGAGTGTCTCTAGTTTGAGTATACCATGTTATGCAATATATTATATACAGTGTTAATTTATTGTGTGCTATATTCTGAATCATTATTCCATAGTTATGCCTTCTACTTATTAAAATAATGTCAACCATAAAAAAGCCTCAGGCAGGTCCTGAGGATTCGAGAGGAAAACCTGATTATCTAAACCGAAGGATGGCAGTGCCTTGCGTGTCACTGTCCCTGAAGACCTTTCAGTGGGCCACAGGGGAAACCAGCACACAGTGATATTGACAATCCTGACCTTTGTGGGCCTTGTGTGTGTCTCTATTTTTTAACAAAAAGGTTTAAAAAATAAATAAAATAAAATAATTGTAGAATAAGGATATGAGGAAGGAAAATATTTGTGTACAGCTGCACAATGTGGCTGTGTTTTAAGCTAAGTGTTGTTACAAAAGAGTGGAAAAGTTTTAAAAAATTACAAAGTTTATAATGTTAAAAAGCAATGGTGAGCTAAGGTTAACTTGTTATTGAAGAAAATAATATTTTAGAAATACTGTGTGTCCTGACAACACACTTTTTATAAAACCCACAGTGATATGCAATCCTAGGTCTTCGCAGCCCCTCTCCACTCACTGCGTCTCACCTACTCTTGTGAACTCCAGTCGTGATGAAGTGCCCTGTGTAGGTCTCCTACTTTTTACCTTTTGTATTGTAATTTTACTACCCTTTTTCTATGTCTAGATAAGTGTATATACAGAAAATACTTACCATTGTGCTTTGGTTGCCCATGGTTTCCGGTTTAGCAAATGTTATATGTGCCTGAAGCCTAGGAGCAACAAGCCGTCCTGTGCAGACCAGCTGTGTAATAGGCCACACCACCTAGGTTTGTGGAAGTGCATTCTGGGAGTCCAAAAAACTCAAATTGCCTAACAATGCTTTTGGTTCTCCCCTCCCTCCAGAATGTATTTCCATCTGCTGCAGCTTGAAGAAGGCAGGACATTTTACCCATCCTGACACCTTTGTACCTGGGCTCTTTTCAAGAACAGTGCCTAATTTACAACCCAGATTAGAAATTTATTCTGTTGTGGACTTGTCAGATGTATACTCAGATCAAGGTACAACAACTTCCTTGAGGTCACCACTACCTCCAGTAAATACAGACTTTCCCATAGGTTCCTAGAAAACAGCCTACTTAAAAGTCCAATTTTCACCAATGTATCATATGGAGAAAGGAAAGACAGAGAGAGAGAGAGAGAGAGAGAGAGAGAGAGAGAGAGAGAGAGAGAGATATTTCCCTGGAAGTGGGCAAAAATAATTAGAGATTTCTCTAATCAGTGGAGAAAAGCCTACTCTTGGAATGTCTCTCCATCTGGAGCATCTGCTTATGATTAACAATCTGATCTTTGTTACAGGTATTATTCCTGGTGACTAATGTTTAGCTATCATTTCATTACACTGAAAGGCGAGAGGCATTCTTGGACTGAGACCAAAGCAATGTGTGGTTTTCAGTTATGTTGCTATATGTCAGGGTGCTTTCACCCCTGACATATTGGGTGAAATTGTTAAAAATGTATCACATATTTAGAAATGTACTACATATTTAGAAATTGTTAAAAATGTACCACAAAGTTCTTCAGGGCTCCATTTTTAGACAGCATTCATCTGAAGTTTTCCAGATTCAAAATCTAAATTTGTAAAGATAATGCTTCTATGTAAAGATTTAGAGTACTGAGAAGGGAAGTCAGAAATAATAGGAAACAATGACACCTTTGAAATTGGGAATTTCCATCTCGTGGACTAGAGCCTTAAAATATCACCACCAAAAAAGTAAGGTCCTCATAAGCATAAACTTAGAGTATTGCAAATGGTAAATGTTCATTAATTTTCTCAATGCAGAACAAGCTCAACAATGTAGGAAGACGTATTGCAGTTTTCCTGCAATACAGCCACCTCTGAAGCACATATTTGGGATACGGTATTTCATAAGGTTAGTTACTCCAGATTATCTCATTCTGACACATCCGTCATCTGAGTCTACTGTCTGGGACTGAGGTCTCTCACTGGCACAACCCCTCACAAAGAAAAGAGGATGACTGTTACCCGCTTTGGGAGGCTTGGTGGTGCCAGAGATAGGGCAAGGGTCCAGACAATAGAACTCAACCACAAATACTAGGGATCCTTTTTGCCTGAGAAAAGTCATTTCTCTTTTTATCCTTTTTGCAAACACTGTTCCAGACAGAGTGCAGTGTAATTCTTAAGAAATAGGGTACTCTCTGATGGATAATTTTACATGTTATCTTGATAGGCTCGGGGAGCTCAGACATTTTTGCGTATATTCCTGAGGGTGCTTTGAATGAGACTGACATTTGAATTGGAGGACTGGATGAAGTTTAGCTCCCTAATGTGAGTGGCCCTTATCTAAGTAGCTGAATGCCCAAAAAGACCTGCGGTAGAAGCCTCTTGCAAGTAGAAGGGAGCCCCTCTTCCCTGACTGCTTGGAACAGACTCGTTGGTCTTCGCTGCCCTTTGGATTCAAAACTCCAGCTGAAGGGTTGGCTTACCTGTGTCTCCCTCTTGCCTCTTGTGGATCTTGGGGCTTCTTAGCCTCCATCAATCTTATTCTTTCACTCCTTCTAATGATTCTTTTTCTCTGAATGACCCTAGCACATGACCAAAATTTAGTGCATTTTAAAATCTGCTGTCTTTTAGCAAAAATATTCCATATGCAAAATTTCCATACTTTCCCAGTTTCTAGCTTTTTAAAAAAAGAATAAACCACATAGGGAAAAGGTACTTTGTTGTCAGCCTGTGATGTGAGGTGTGCTGACATTTGAATTGGAGAAACAGTTATGCTTTGGTTTCTAGGGAATAAAGAGAATTATTACTTATGACTACTGTTTTATGATACTCCACATGTTATTAAGATGTGGCTTCATTTTCTCAAAAACCTACCTAGAGGAAGTGTGGAAATGTGATTCCTGCTGACTGTTTTCTGGGAGCATTAGGCCCCAGCAGAGTGGAGGCAGGGAATTCTTTAGGAAGAGTTCCTCAAGTTACAGAAAGAAAACAAAACAAAACAAAACAAAACAAAACAAAACAACCAGTGTTGATATTTCCCTCTAGTGGCAAAAAAGAAATTTAAACCTTGCACTGAGAAGCCACACTGGGAAGAATGTGCCCTAATTCTCAGGTCCTTCATATCTTTCACAAAAGAATTCGGTCTTCCATGGTAGATGTGATGGTGCACACTTGTAACTCCAGTATTCTGGGAGGCTGAAGCAGGAGTTCACAAGCTTGAGCCCAGTTTAGGCAACTTAATGAGATCCAATCTCAAAATAAAAATATTTTTTAAAAAGGAGCGTGGATGTAACTTTGTGAAAAGGGCCTGAGTTCAATCCTTCCTGAGAAAAGCCTGAAAGAGAAAAAGAATGAAAGAGGTAAAGAAAGAGAGAGAGGGAGAGAGAGAGAGGGAGAGAGAGAGAGAGAGAGAGAAAGAGAGAGAAGTAGTCATACCAAAGTATAGACAGTTATTTGTAAAGCAGATAATTTATGCTTTGAACAAGAAAATGGGCAGTGCTGTGTAGGCATCTGTACCAAGTAGGAGTTCAGATACCTTTTGTGATTATCATTGCTTTATCCAAATCATGTATGCATTTATCAAAATTTTTCTTAGTGGTTACTTTGGAATTACAAAATGTCTTTCTTATTCTTTTCAGAAGTACGGAGTTGACCATATAAGAGACTCATAAAAGAAACTTAAGAAGGAATAAATTATTATCTAAATCTGGCCTCAGACTAAGGTGGGAGGTCTTTAAAGAATGTCAGTGGGTCATGGGCTATAGCAACCAGGTATGCTGTGTGCTCTGTGTCCTAATGAATATGAATAGTACACTGTCCTAATGAATATGAATAGTACACAAATATAATCTTAAAACATCACTGTGTTCTGTGGGATCCTCTTTCAGGTCTGACACCTAGTAAATGATTATATGTGCATTATACACTGAGGCTTTTTCTTCATTTAACTCTAACTGGCAAAGCATGCTATTTTAGATCCTTCCTTTCCCTTAGTCTGCTGAGGTCTCACAACCTGCCTAACAAAACCCAGTGAAAATTGTACAAGATAAAGTACTTCAGCAAGGGGGAAATCCTGGCTGCTTGATTTTCTGTCCTCCTTCCTTCTTTCCTTCCTTTTTTCTCCCTCCCTTTCTCACTTCATTTTTCCCTTTCTTTTTCCTCTTCCATACTACCTTTCTTTTAAAAATATAGTAAGTGCAAATCATGTACTAGAAATGATTGATCCAGATAATGAATATCCTGCATCAGAGAATTTTTTATTATGTTGGGAAAGGTTGGGTCAAAAACAAAACTTGACCACTGAATGACTGCAGGACAGCTTTGGGTAGCTGGTGACAACTAAAGGGTCTCTTGTGTGCGTGCTCACACTCGCACTCTCCAATCACTTGGCTTTCATCACACATTCAAAGATGATACAGTGTTTTCAGTAAGTTCCACCTTCAGAAATGTTCTGGTCATTTCTGTCTTGCCTCTCTATTCTATCCTAGTACTTTTCCATATTCTATTTCCTAATTCTTTTCCTTAATACTCTTGCCTTTCATGTGATCCATAATACTTTGTGCTGTCATCGATCTTATTATGTTATTATAAAGTTGCATGATTTTCGGTGGCCACCCCAGGGTGAGAACCAGCAGTGTCTCCTGAGATCCACGCCATGTTGGAACTTAGGGCACTGGGAAACTGAGCAACCAGCCTGCCACCCTGGTAAGCGGCTGTGAGTCTACCAGCACGAGGGCTGACAATCAAACATCCTACCCCGCTCCATTACCAAGTGGGAGCCAGAGATCTGAGCATCTCTTGGGAGGTTGACCATATGTAATATGGCAAATAAAGGGGATTTCCTTCTACCATCTCTTTGAAGGCAAATATTTTTATCAGTGTTTTGCTTTGTCCTGATTAATGGTATTGTTCTACTCAATATTCTGTTTTAATAAGTTCTATAATATTCTGTATTTCCTTTGATTTTGCTATACCTGATTGAAAGAACAACTATTGTGAAGATAATGAGATATACTATGGTACCTATCTATTACTGTTATCCCGGTAACCTGCTGTGAAGTTCTGTACCAATTTCACTACACTGCCTCAATTGGCTTTATTCCATCCTGTTCTGTTGTATTTTACTACCTTCAAATTAATAAAATTTTTTTTAAAATTTCATGATTTTCTGTTCAAAGGGAAAAATTACTCTTAACACTTCTGATAACAAGTGTGTGTGTTTTCATACCAACATTTTCCAACTCTCTGGGTGCCTACTGAGTGTACAATGACTCAGTTTAATTCTTACACTAAAAATCCAGGATTAGCACACCCCACAGATTAAGGATTTAGCCTTGCCTCTATTGCAGGGACCAGTCACAAGTATGGGCTTCCTGTACTTTGTGGCAACAAGCTATAATTGAAGGGTTATCATTATTGTAGAGAGCTGTTTTAGGTAGACGCTGATAAGCAGTTAGAAAGGGACTGCGCCCAAGACAGAGTCAGAACAGAGTTGAAACAAACCAGTCCTGTGGTTCTGAGGGCTGAGTTTGTAGAAACCAGGCCCAAAATTGGAGAAATGATAGCTAAGTTTGCAAGCCTCCCCAGAGACAACAGCTCAAAGTTGCACTGTAACTGGCGCCATCTAGTTTAGTAACCATGAACAACGTAACAAACACAGGGACGATACTGACTAGAACATTCTGAACCTCACTCCTACCCTTTCCAGAAATGCATTTGTTCTTCTCCATGCTATGTGCCTTCGATCCATACCTTGTTTTTCTATTAGATCAACATTAGCTAATTGGCTGTACTTGTAATCCTACACGTTGATTACAGTGTGATCCAAGGTAACCTGTAATGTGATTTTACTGTAGAAAAACTCCCTAGACAAAAAGCCTCAGTGGTAACCCACTGTCAAAGCCCCTCTTTTCTGTCCAGAGCTTTCTCTCAACAAACTTTTTCTACTCTTAAGTCTCCTTTGTCCTTGAGTACATTTTTTTTTTTTTTTTTTTTTTTTTTTTGGAGACAAGAACTCATCTGACATTGAACAGGTTGGGAGTTACACCCCTATTACGACATGACCCCTTCCACACCTTCAGTAATTTGCCAGGGCAACTCACACAACTTAGGAGTTGTGTGAGTTGTGTGAGTACAGGATCGTACCTGTAACCAGTTTATTGTAAAAGATACAGCTCAGGAATAGCCCAGTGAAAGAGACGTGGAGGGCAAAGTATGGGAGAAGGGCACAAGATGCTTCCATGCTCTTTCAGAATGTCACCCTTTAGCACCTCAGTGTGTTCACCAAACTGATTTAAACTACATTGGTTTTGTAGCCTTCTTATGAAGCTTCCATTACATAGGCACGATTGATTAAATAGCCACTGACTAAACCAAAAGTCTATCCCAAGCTCCTGGGGTGGGGAAGTGGCCAATCTAAAAGTTCTAATCCTCCTTCACATGGCTGGTTTCTCTGACAAGTAGTCACTGTTCCCAATAATCACCTCCTTAACATCACCTCAGGTACTTTGAAACTTTATGTTACAAGATACAGTCCTAAATTTCAGGAAATTCCAAGGAAGCTCTGTGCCAGGTATCAGGGCAGAGACCAAAATTTTTTTTCTTATCATGTCACACTGTCTATTTCTCCCCACCAACGTTTGAATTCCTGACAGGCAAAATCTAAGTTTTATCAGTCTTAGCATCAAAAGTGCCTAATTTGATGTCTGGAACTCCATTGCTTATTGAATTAATATGTACAGTGCCAATGAATAAATGAGTTTGGAAATAATTTAGTAAGTTAAAAACTATTGATTGGGGCTGGGGATTTAGCTCAGCAGCATAAGCGCCTGCCTTGCAAGCAGGCAGTCGTGAGTTCGATCCCTGGTACCGATTTAAAAAAAAAAACTATTGATTAAAATGTTATTATTTAACATTAATTCACATAATTGTGAATTAAGTTAAATTAAAGGAATTTGGGGAGAACTGTGGGGACAATACTTGAACTTAAAGATGAAGTTCAAATAATACAGCAGTAGAGAATATTGAGAAGTTGTTCCTTCTATTATAGACTGTTAAACGAGGGAAAAGTCAATTTAAAGAGGGTAATTTTGAGGAAGTCACAACTGTGAGCTAAATAAACCTTTCCTTCTTTAATTTTTGGTGTCAGGTATTTTTTCCCAATAATGAGAGAAAAGAAACCAAGACAGCATGTGAATCTTGTTATTGAATTAAAAGTTCTTCATGAGGAAAATAGAATGAAAATGGTATTCAAGACTTGCATCAACAAAATTCATGTCCTCTAGCTTCTTTTTTCTATTCAGAAAAAAATATCTTTTTTCCAGATAGCCAGAAAGACATGAATTTAACGACACAAAAAACACAAAACTGAGTCACAATTAAATCATGCAAGGACAGGAGGTGTCAGTCATGGCTATATCTCTTCAGAAGAGCAATAGCTTACCTAAAAAAAGGATAAATGTAGAAGAGCCACATTTTCACATTTCAGATGAAGACACATAGTTGCATGTAGGATACCTTTATTTTAAGAATATTTAAATATTTATTTATGTTTAAAATTCAAATTCTCCTAGACCACGGGTCATTGCTTATGAAAGATATTGAAACAGGCTCAAAAGTGAGCTGAGAACTTTTAGTTCTGAGAAGGATGTAGTAGGTCAAAGTAGAAAAAACTTCCATTGTAACAATGGAGAAAATTTTGGATACATTATAAAACATTTTAAAAGCATTGGGAAGCTATGGAAGCAAAGAGGACAAGAAAAATATTATAGGAATTCCAGAAGAAGAAGGAGGAGAAGGAGGGGCATGAGAAGGAGGAAGAAGACAAGAAGAAGAAGACAAAGATGAATACAAAGAAGGAGAAGAAGAAGAAGAAGAAGAAGAAGAAGAAGAAGAAGAAGAAGAAGAAGAAGGAGAAGGAGAAGGAGAAGGAGAAGGAGAAGGAGAAGGAGAAGGAGAAGGAGAAGGAGAAGGAAAACAAGAACAAAAACAGAACAAGAACAAGAACAAGAACAAGAACAAGAGGAAGAAACTTGGAGACTTGATTTTTTTTTCCATTTTATGTTAAAGAGAATAAGACAAAAGACGTCAGTACAGAGCAGATTGGAACCGGACAACATAGGCAACACAATATTTAACATTAAGACAGCCGGACATTAACAATAGCTATCACAATATTTCTTTCTCTGCTATAGTTGAGCATAGTTTCAAATACAATAATATCAAACATAACAAAAAAAGTATAAAACCATTCAAAGAGTGAAAGAATTACAGGGCATTCTGAACCGAATAACAGAGAATGATCAATGGGTACTATAATATCTCATTTTCAATAAAAAATTTTGTTTATACTTTCACACATATTCAAATCCTAATAAGACACAGTGTGATAGATAGAACCAATGGAAATAGAAGAATAGAAGCTTGGTAGGACTTCTAAGAAGGGCGGTATTAAATCAGCAATAGCTGTCATAAGGTTTTGTTCTCTTCAAAACAGCTGTTCACTTGATGTTTGCCAGCCATTTTTCCCTGATAATTTCTGATTCTAAATGCTGGATTAAGAATCAGATTTTGCTTGGTCATGGATTCTTGGCTCTCATGAAGAGAAATCAGAAAAAACTTCTAATATCTTGCAGAGCTAGAATGGGAATTATAAATTTTAATGAATTTCATATACACGGTAGGTAGGTTTTCCCACGGGACATTTGTTGAATGCTGAGGCTAAGAGTTGGAGAGCCAGTTCTAAAGTTTATCAAAGGCAGATTTAAATCTTTCATAGTTTTCTTAAGCAGAAAACAAAGACTAGGTTAGGGATGAGAACTCTGATTTTTGCACCTGGAAGATCTCTTTCTTCAAGAGATTTGCTGAATTATGAAGCTACAAATGATGGAAGACTGGAAATATAGG
>PVJX010046932.1:0-12087 GCA_004027295.1 Dolichotis patagonum | reverse complement strand
GGTTCCCTGAGCTCAGCCCTCCTTCCCCTGCCGCCTTCTTTCTCTTCTCTCTCTACCCAGCTTACATTTAAGGGTTTGAAGGGGAAGTGGACTGTTTCTCAGTTTTTGTTTGGCTTTGCAATAGTCAGATTGAATTCAAGGCCTTCACACTGAGCAACCATCCCAAATCCTTTTTTAAATTTATTTTTTATTTTATTTTTTTGGTACTGGAAATCTTAACTTAGGACCTTGCTCTTGCTAGACAGACACCTGTACCGCTGAACTATATTCCCAGGCTTCCTATCATTTTTTAAAATATAGTCTTTATTTTGATACAGGATCCTGTTAAGTGGCTGTGTTGCCCAGGCTGGGCTTGAACTTGCTATTCTCTTGCCTCAGCCTTTCAGAGCTGGACTGTTTAATTGATTATAGACTTTGTAGCCTTCAAGGACTGACCTGGTAACTTACCCTCCCTTTCCATCACAAGGCCTGTGGCTAAACAATGGACTCTTATGCGGTGACCAAGGAGTCTTCCCTTTCCTACCACCAGCTCTAGACCCTGCGCCTCCTGGTTTCAAACCCACCTCCCACCTCCAAAGTACTATACTAGGATTAAATGAATTAATACTTGTAGGGGAGATCAAACAAATCAACACGTTAAAAAAACACTACATTCAGTACCTAGCACAGAGCAAGGGCCCAATATTGCCTAGCACTATCGCTCCAGTATCTGGCTCATTTGGCCTTCTCTGCCTCACCAGTGATTCTCTCCTTTCTAGCATCCCACATCCCTCAAGTAAGAGAATAGGAAGCATCGGAATCCTTCAATTTCACGGCTGAGGGTAAAACCAGCAATCGGCATCTGGTGTCTAGGGAGTGCTCTATTATCCAGCGGTGGTGCAGAGTGGTCCCAGAAGCTGGCAGTGGGAAGTGGACCATGACGGTAAAGCCGGAGGCAGATAGAGAGCTCTGCCTCCCTCTCCTCACAGTCCTGCTTGGAGTCTCATGCCCTAGGGGAGTTGGTGCCTGCATGCAGGCTTTGGAATGACACAGGCCCAGGCGGGATAGGGTGGCCTGGCCTATCCTAGCCTTGTAGGATCCCCCAGCCGGCCAGGAGCCAGACGAAGCCATTAGGCAGACAGTTAAACACAAATGAGCCTCGGGATACAGGCCCTAATTAAGTAAACACCCGGCTGGAGGGTTGTGCAGCACGCTCATTTCCGCCTCCTTCCCGGGCAATCGGCACGGGGTGGGGGTGGGGGGGGGTTTCTGTGTGGAGAGTCAGCTCTTCTGCCTGCCACTTGGTCCATAGCACTGACTTCTCCATAGCTCCCCTAGCCAGTCATTCATTCATTCATTAATTTAACTGGGTGAATTTCAGATCTGAAGTTCAATTAAATTTGCCCACAGCCTGCTAGGTGCCAAACACAGGGGACCTAATGGTGGGTTAACAAAATAGACAAACATCTCCACACTCTTGGACTTGCCTTTCTTGAGGGGGAGGGGAAGAGTAGAACAAAGTAAGCAATGAAATACAGTACATATGCAATGCCTTAGATGCTTATGTGTACTCTGTGAAAGAACAAGGGCAGAAAGGAAAGTACCAGTTCAGCAACAGCAAGTAGGGTTGGAAATCGGTCGAACCAGAACAGGATTCAACCTGATGATTCAGGACTTCCTGGAAAGGACTAGAGAAACTGCAGAGTTTGGGGAACCAACAGGGGTGCCGAGGCATGAAAGACCGGCAACACCAGGAAGGCACTGCTACTTTGAGACTGAAGGGGCAGAGAGGAAATGCCATCATGGGGTAGGGCACAGGGCATTGAAGGCCCCAGCACCACCACGTAGCTGTAGTTGAGAAATGTCCAGGGAGGTTGCAGGGAAGTAATGCCCAGCGTCTCTCTCCTGCCCTTCGTCTCCTGATGTGCGTCCACCAAACCACCCACAAGCTTGAGGGCGAGAAAGTTGAGGTGACAGATTCTGTGGGGGTCATTCTCCCCAGGTGCAAGACAGATAATTTTCTTTTACAATGCCGGGGATTGTGCCCAGAGCTTCACGCATGCCAGGCAAGCGCTTGAACTGAGCTACACTCTCCTCCTGCCCAGTCCCCAGGATGAGGATGGGGAAGCACCAAGAAAGCCCAGAGACCTCACTAGGGAAAGGATTTTTGAACAAAAACACTAAGAAGTGATGGTACAAGTTACAGCTAAGAACGCGTAGGACAAGTTTCCTGTAGAGAACACACGGCACATGCCTGGGCAACAGATTACAAGGAACAGGGGAAAAAATGCCTGTGTGATTGGAGTAGTGAGCAAGTAGGAAGTGAGTCAGAGTTTGGGAGGGTGGGAAGCAAAGCGTGTAGCACCCCATAGGCCATTGTTAGAACCGTGGCTTGTACTCTGAGTAGGAGAGGAGGAATGGTGTTGAGTGGGGTTTGAGCAGAGGAGTGGTATTGAGAGTAGATTTCAGAGGACCGGAGCAGAAGCGGGTAGGTCCGCCATATTCTATTGTAATCATCCAGGGCAACAATGGAATGGCTTGGTTGTTGTGAAGAGGGCAAGAAATAATCAGATTAAAAAAAAAGTGTGGGTGAGGATGTGGGGCTACTGGAACCCTTGTGCATTGTTGCTGAGAACGTGAAATGGTGCAGCAGTTATGTGAAACAGTATGGTGGTTCCTAGGAAAGTCTCAGATAGAATTCCCACACACCGTACACATGTGTGGAATCATCACGCCACGCCCTATAAACATAACACAATTACTTTGTGTCAATTGAGATAAATAATAAAATGATAGAATTACCAGATGACCCAGCAATTCTATACTTCTGTGTGTATACCCAAGAGAAGTGAAAGCAGGGATTTGAAGAGATATTTACACACCCACGTTCATAGCAGCTTTATTTGCCATATATATGTGTTTAGGTATATGGTCTCACTATCTTCAGCAGGCTGGTCTGAACTCACTGTGTAGCTTAGACAGCATGCCAGGTAGCTGAAATGTAAGGGTAACTCACATGATCATCAATAGATGAATAGAAAAGCGAAACGATTAATAGGTACAGTTTCACTTTTGCCAGATGAAAGTGTTCTGTGGGTGGACACCGGCAGAATAGCATAACAATGTGGAGGTCATTAATGCCACCAAACTGTAATGGCTAGGGACAGCAGGCATGATTGTACACACTTGTAATTCTGGTTATTCAGGAGGCTGTGGTAGGAGGATGGCAGTTTCGAGGCCTGCATGACCCCGTTTCAGAATAAAATTTTGTGAAAGGGCTGGAGATGTAATGTAACCTAGTAGTGGAATGCTTGCCTGGCATGCAGATTGTTCCAGGTTCAATTTCAGTGCTGAAGTAAAAATGATTAGAATGGTGAGTTTAATGTATATTTTACCACAACGTTTTAAAATTATGAAAGAAAGGGAGAGGAAGAGAGAGATTGATTGATTCCTGGTATATTTTGAAAGTACTGCCAACAAGCAACCAGCAGGATAATGCCATTTCCTGAGACTGCTGAGCACACGCGCTGGGCACTGTCAGGGCTGCTCAGTTGCCCTTTGTGGGTTTATGCACACAGGCGCATAAGCAGGACCTTCTCACTGAGCTACTTCCCCAGCAGCCCATATTTAGTTGTTATTTTGAGGTGATGTCTTGCTAAGTTGTTCAGGCTGGACTTGAATTTGTGATCCTGCTGCCTCAGCCTCTCCAGTTGCTAGGACTGCAGACGTGGTCCACCCCTGGCTCCTGTGATCCTTTTTATGGTTTTGGAACTCCCCTCCCTTGGCTTCTGTGTGTGGATGCTCCTACTAGCCAGCACCTGTGACTCTCTTCAGGGGCCTGATCTCTGGCTACTAGATTCCCTTTCCCTTTGAAAAAGCACCCATGAGTTTACCTCCTCAGCCGGTAGCCAGAGACCAAGCAGACCAGGAGTGTGAAAGCCCCAGTCCCTTTCTTCCTGTGCACAACTAACTTCAAGATGTAACGTGCACTCTCGGGCTCCTCTGCAGGATCGGGCTGATGCAGCCCTCCATGGGACTTGGTCTGCACTCAAACCCCTGGAGGCCTCTTACCCTTCTTTATTCTGCTTCTCCCACTCATTTGCCAGTTCCTCCTGGGAGCACTTCCTAGTAAATCACCTTGGACACATGGATTCTAGTCTCAGGCTTGGCTTCTTTGAATCCCATTGCAGGCAGGGTATTCTTAGCACTGGGAAGAAAAGAGGACGTCTGGTTGGGGCATGTTTGACACACCTAGCAGCAGCGTATTGGGGAGACTGTGGTCACATGCACCAGATTGGGGGAGATGTCTGGTTTGGGGACACTGAGCAATCACAATAGAAATGTATCAGTTCTAAGGCAACTTGTGATAGAGGTCTTAACTACATAGACTCCTGGGCTTCTGGGGCCTTCTCACTTGTATTAGTCTTTTGTTACTATAACAAAATACCAGAGATATTTTGCCTCACAGTTCTGAAGCTCCCATTCATGATCAGTCGGCCCCAAGGCCTGGGGTCTTTGGCAAAACAGGACATCACGGTGGCAGTGTGAGACAGACGAAGGCCACTCATGTCATGATCAGAAAGCACAGGAAGGGATAGGATCCCACAGCCCACTTCAAGCACAGCCACCAGTAACCCAAAGATCTCCTGTCTCTTAAATTTCTATCCCCATCCAATAACACCACCCTGGGGACCAGACCCTTAACACATGGACCTTTAGGAGACATTTAACATTCAAACTACACAATGTCCAACAAAGCATGGCCTCCTTCAAGTGTCAGAGTGCTGTCCCCAAATCCTCCACCACACAGGCCTGGAACTTTTCCATATTTTTTGCTTTCCCAAGGAATTTCCCTTTCCAGCATCCCCCCCCCCCTTTTTTGAGCCAGGTCTCACTATGTAGTGCAGGCTGACCTTGAATTCACTTATGCAAGCACCCAGGCTAGTTTTGAATGTGCGGAGATCCTCCTGTCTCAGCGTTCTGAGTGCTGGGATTACAGGCACGTACCACCAAGCCTGGCTGCAATTCACATTTATTTAAACAGTCACTACTTATTGCCATGGGAGACCTGTGTCTGGCCTCGTCTGCTTTGCACGTCTCTTGCCACACTCTGCATTACCTCATTTTTCTCTCCTTAGAAACTCCAGATACTAGAATCTAACAACTCCAACTACGGACATGCTGGAGGCAATGCAGGAAGAGTTCCCAGACCTGAGAATGACTGCTGGGCTGGGACCCAAGGTGAGCTGCTTAACACCTCTGAGTCCCTGGAACAAGTCTTTGCCACTTGAGTGATGGTGAGATTACTCCAAATTCATCTCCTAGCCTTCCCTCACAATCCTGCTCCTCTCAGCAAAACACAGCTGTAATACTGCCTTCCAGCAGCTCCCGCTGAGCCCTGTGATGCATTACTGCTTCCTTGAAGGCCTCCCTGTGACACCCTGAAGCCCCAGGGCCTTTGTACTTGCTCTCCTCCAAGATGTCTGCATATATCTCTCCCTTCCCTCCTTCAGCATTCTCCTGTCACCCACTTTCCCCCCTAGACCCTTGTTTCACTTTCTTCAGAGCACTTATCACACCTTGATTTAGTAGTAATTAAAAACAAGGACTTGAGTCACTCTTCCTGGCTTTGAATCCTGAATCCAGCTTTCTCAGCTGTGAAATCTGGGCAAATAATTTCCAGTGCCTATGTCCTCTAGTGTTCTCATCCATAAAATGGGCTAAGTATATTAGTACCTTCCTCATAGGTTAGGAGTCAAAATTTGTAAAGCGCTTTAAGACATCATAGACATAAAAATTCACTTAATATACTTCCTGTCTGTATCCTCTCATTGAGTGACTCTTCTGTGAAAGGCAAGAATTTTTGTCTCCTTTGTTCACTGCTTTATTGCCAGTGCACAGAACAGCCTGGCATAAAATAGACCTCAAATATTTATTGAATAAGTGAATCCAACAAGCTAATAACTGTTGAACTTTGGCAGAGAGCTAGATGCATAGCAGAAGCAAAATCAATGTTGGTTCCCTGACTCGCCTCACACAGCAGATGTGACCTCCTGTGCACTGCTGTAAGAAAAAGTGCTTTGAAAAAATGTCATGCAAATCATAAATGTCTCTGTCAAGTGAATTAGCACCACATCCTGATTATTCATTGGAACCCAGACTCTGTGCCAAGCACGTTTAAAATTTGTTTTAGGAGATAAAGTCTCACTATGTAGTTCAGGCCAGTCTTAAACTCGACATGTAGCCCAAATGGGCCCCCAACTCATGATCATCCTGCGCCAGCCTCCCGAAAGCTGGAATTACAGGTATGTGCCACTTTGTCTCGCTTGCATGCTAAGATTTTGCATGCACACTCTCATTCTAATCTTTAGGAGTCTATAAGATAAGTCTCCTAATTCCTTTGTCATAGATGAGAAACTGAGGTTAAGTCTACCCTGGCCACATAGGGTAAATGCAAAGCCACAGTTAAATCCAGTTTTGTTTTGCTACAAAACTCATTGCCTGACTTATTTGCCAACCCGCTATCCATAGATATTTGCTGGAAGAATGAATTTAGGGAATAGATTGTTTGTATATTAGGAAGAATTCCACAATATTCAACCCTTCTTCTTAAAAATTTCTCAAAATAGACACATTTGCCTTTGGTCCAAGGTTAAATTCTGTGTCTGTCTAGCTGATCGAGCTTTTCTTCCCATTTTTGGTAGTAAAATTCCAAGGGTTTCACTCCCACAGGGCACATTTATGGGATGTGTCCCAAAGGCAAGTGGACATCTTCCAACCTGCCAGGAAGTGTCTTGAAAACCGGGTGAGGCCATTTCCTGGCACTCCCCACCAGGACTGTGTGAATGATTCAGTGATGTGACTTTCTTGAGTCCACTCCTGAATTTCTGGGGCCCTTCTTTTTGCTCCATGATGTCACCGACCAGCTCTTAACATGTATTCTCTGGAACCTTTAAAGTTGCTGAGACAGCCTACCCACACGAAAAACCTGAGTTACTTACCTTCCTTGTCCCTGAATCTTGGGTAGGGTGGCGCTGCCTTCGGCCCTAGGGAAGCTTTTGCCAAGGCTTGAGCCGTCAGCTTCCAAAGAGCAGAGACTAAGCATTTATGTACATGTGTATGTTGAGAGCAAGGAATCAATCAATAAGCACTCACGAAACCCTGGGTATCTCAGGGGTTGGCTAAGGTCTAGAAGAAACTCTGATAACTTTACGACCAAAAAGGACCTTGAAGGAAATAATAGCTGCCTCAGTGGCATACACCTGTAATCCCAGCACTGTAAGACAGGAGGACTACAAGTTTGAATCCTGCCCTGGGAAACTTAGTGAGAACTTGTCTCAAAAAAAAAAAAAAAAAAAAAAAGCCAGGCATGGTGGTGCAAGCCTGTAATCCTGGCACTTGGGAGGCTGAGGCAGCAGGATTGTTGCAAGTTCAAGGTCAGCCTGTGCTACATAGTGACTTCAAGGTCAGTTTGGGCTACACAATGAGTTTGAGCCTAGCCCAGACTGCATAGTGAGACCCTGTCTCAAAATAAGAATAAAAATAATCCATGGCTCAGAATCATCCTTTGTCCTTCTTCTGAAAGGCAGGTGACGCCTGCAGACTGTTTTCCAGGATCCCTTGAGAGGCAACTTCCTACTAGAGGAGGAGGCTGGAGGGCAGAACAAAGGAAAAGCCAGACTTCTCTTTTAGTGGTGCCTCCCCTGCATCTGTGTCTTGTCTGCAGTTTCAGCAACTGCTGCAGGTCTCCAGTAGAACGCTACCTTCCCCTCACTTTCCCCTGCTGATGGTTGATGACTGTTTGTGTGTGTGTGTGTGTGTGTGTGTGTGTGTTTGAGACAGGGTCTCCCTGTGCAGTTCAGAACTTACAATGCAGTTTGAACTTACTGGCTTTGAACTCACGGCAATCCTCCTGTCTCAGCCTCCCATAAGAATATTTTCTTTCTTTCTTTCTTTCTTTCTTTCTTTCTTTCTTTCTTTCTTTCTTTTTTGGTACCAGAGATTGAACTCACAATCTCACACTTGCCAAGCAAGCACTTGTGCCATTGAGTTAAATCCCAGTCCCTAAAAATATTTTCTTCACATTTATTCAGCATCCTGACAATGGACAGAACAGATATCAGACTCACACAGTTAATGAGAGGCATCCTGGTCTCTCTCTCTCTGGAATTCCTGTCTTCCCACTGATAGGCGGAGAGTAATGAATAGTTAACTCAAGATAAACTACTAACATAAAAAAACCAGCCTGAAAAGCATAAGGAATTCTAGTATTCATCACAGGAAGACAAGATAGGCAGCTCAAAGGGTCCAGGGGATACAAAACCCCTCTATCTCTCAGACCCTTAATTGTATGTATTAATGCAAGCAGTCCTTGCTTGCTTGCTTGCTACACTGTTAATAGCTTTCCTCTATTCCATATCATTAAATGCCAAGGGCTTTGTGCATGTTATTAATTTAATTTTATTATCTTTCCCCTGGACCACTGCAATAGTTTTCCTGAGTGCCCTTCTAATCTGTTTTTTCTCACCGCTGGCAGATTGATCTTTTTGTTATTGTTGTTGCTGCTGCATTGCTAAGGATTGAGCCCTTGGGCTCTGAAATGCTAGGTAATCGCTCTACAGCTGAGCTACAGCCCCAGCCCTAGCCCCAGCCCCAAACCAATCTTTTAGAATGGTCAAAGCTAATCACTTTGTGTCTCTGATTAAAATCCCTGAGTATGTCCCCACGAATCAGAGCTGGTAAGATCCTCCCTACTCTAGTCCCCATCTACCTCTCATTGTTACATTGAACAGGGATTTGTTGAGGACCTACTGTGTGTACAATGCTATTTTCAGCACTCGGGATACAACACAGGAGCTGGCGAGAAGTCTCCTTGCCCTCATGGAGTATATGATAATAAACAAGTGCAGAAGTACACAAACAAGTTAATTAAAGACTGCTGTGAGTGCTATGAAGAAAATAAAGTAATGGGGTAGTCTCCAGGGAAGCCTCTGTTTGATAGTCTTAGTCATTTTCCTCATTGTTTGCACAAAATACCCAACACCTGAAACTTAAAGGTGGAGCGCTGTGTGTGTCGGTTCACAGTTTCAAGGTTCCAGTCTATGTCTGGCAGTTTCAACACAGAAATGTCATGACAAAAGGCTCTGGGCAGAGGAAAGCTGCTTCTGTCAGGGTGGCCAAGAAGCAGGGAGAGAAGCGAGGAGCCAGGAAGGGAGATAAACTCTTCCACATCAAACCCCAGTAACCTGCTCCTCCCACCAGAACCCACCTCCTAACGGCAAATCAGCTGCAGCGTCCCCATAATCCCATCCTCTTGCTAAAGCCTTGCCTATGAGTGAACGAAGCTCTTTGAGGACATCTAGACACAACCGTGAAGAATGGTCAGGGTAGATGCTCTGGGAAGGAGATGCCGAAGCTAAGACATGAATGCTGAGAGGAAAAAAAGGAAAACAGCTGGGGCCAAATCTGGGAGAGAGAATATGCAAGGCAGAGTAATAGCACAAGCAAAGGTCTTGCAGGAGACAACTACTGGGAACCAGAAACAGAGAAGTCAGCAGGACTGAGAGACGGACAGAAACATGAGAAAAAGGGATGATGGCCAGATCCAAAGGGCTTCCTCGTCATGCACAACATCACACATGGTCTAACCTTTATTCCAGACTGAGAGGAAGCTACTGATTTATATTGTATAGCAGTCTTTATGTGAAGAAATTGATGGGGGCAGGAGGAATGGAATTGAGGAACAAGAAAGGAGGCTGACCCATGTGTCCAGGCCAGAAGTAGTGGGCTTAGCTTGGGCCATGGTGGTGGTAAAAGAGATGCAAAAAGAATTGATCAGATTCTGGAGTTTTGGTAAAATTTAAAAGTTTGGTGGCAGGGTGTGGTGGTGTACAACTGTAATCCCACTACTCAAGAGACTGAGGCAGGAGGATCGCTGTGAGTTTGAGGCCATCCTCTACTGCATAGTGAAACTGTTTCAAAAAGACAAAACAAAACAAAAATTTAAAAGCTTAGTGATAGATTGGTTTTGGAGGTGAAAGAAAGAGCCAAGACTGTCTCGTACTGGAGCTTGGTTAAGGTGATGATGCTATTTATGGAGACAGAATCAGGGTAGGAGAAGTCAAGGGTTCTCCCTGTCCTGTGAAGCTGGAGGCCACTGCACCGGGCAGGTGCAGGTGCAGGTGCAGGTGCTGAGCTGCCTGCCTGGGGCCGTGGTGAGAGGTCAGGCTGAGCCACAGGTAGAATTGCCAGTGTCTCCATACAGATGATACGGAAAGCCCTCGAATTAGTCCTGAGGCACTTTTAAAACTGTGAGGAGGAGGAACTAGAGAGGTAAAGGGCAAATAGCAAATCAAAATTGAGAGAAAAAAAGAAAACAGGGAATTTCAGAAGGGAAGATGTGGCCACATGCTGCTGGGAGGCCAGGGAAGTTGTGGCCTGAGACGTCCACAGGACTTGGCTATGCGAGCTCACTGGAGGAACAGTGTCACTGGAGAATCGACTCAGTGGTCAGACTGGATTGGTCAGAGCAGCGAATAGGAGATGAGGACTTACGCACACTTTCCCCAAGCTTTGCTTGGAGGATCGAGGGAATAGGGTCTAGCTGCAGGAGTACATGGGTCAAGTGAAGGTTTTGTTGTATGTATGTATGTAGGTATTTTTGAGAAAAGATCTTACTATACAGTTCAGGCTGACCTGTAACTCACAGAAATCTTCCTGCCTCAACCTCTCAAGTGCCAGAGTTACAGGCATGTGCCACTACACCCAGCTAAATATTTGTCTTTTAAACAGTGTTTAACTAGAACCATACTCTTCAAACTTCAGTTATTGAAGAACTGTTCTTACTTTTGCCCCAAAGTTATACCATGGCTTTTTTGTTTGTTTTGTTTTGCTTTGATCTTGGGGCTCAAACCCAGGGGCATACTACTGTGAGCTATATTCATAGCTATATCCATATTTTACTTTATTTTGAGACAGGATCTTGCTAAATCACCAAGGTAAGATTTTCACTTTTCATCCTCCTCTGTTAGCCTCCTAAGGAACAATGCTTACCATGGGTGTAGTAAAGCAAAACATACTTTACTTACCATGGGTGTAGTATACTTAAGTGGTTTCTTAAAATCAGCTCACTTTTCATTTAAATTGACTTCCTTTAAACATTTACTTAAATAATATTACTGCTGGGTGTGGTGGCACACTCCTGTAATCCCAGTACTTGGGAGACTGAGGCAGGAGGATTGTTGTGATTTTGAGACCAACCTGGGCTACAAAGTGAGCTCAAGGCCAGCCTGAACTGCATAGCAAGACCCTGTTTCAAAAGGACAAAAATAAACAAGTAAAATAATATTACAACATCAAATGGGAAACCGACATCCCTTGTCATAAATACAGGGTAACTGTTGTTGTAAGTCACTGCATTTTAGAGCAGTTTATTTCCTAGCTGTCTTAATCATGTTACCATGAAAGGAAAAGGTATAGTCCAGGCTCTTGTGTTTGACAAGCAATAAATTGCAAGTATACGCTGGGTAGCAAGTGGCAAGTAGCTACTTTTATTGAAAATCACGGGAAGCTGTGTTCAGGGGAAGTCTGTGCCACCAAATGGTTAAGACACAGACAGAAAAATGGTGCAGGCGTGACAGAAAAGTAAAAGCACTGCAGTCCATTAGGACTGTGGCTGGAGGTGCATCTGAAGATTAAAATCACAATGGCTAGGAGATAAACAGATTATTGGTATCTCCCTTTTGAGATTTCCCATTATCTCATCAGGGGTGGGCCATCCTCTCTCATTTATTAAAACCAGGACTAAGACCACTAAGAATAAGACTAAGATTACTAAGACTAAAGACAAAACTAAGACCACAGATTATCGACCAAGGTAAATGATGTCATCCATGTACCCTTGCTACCACTGGATCAATGTTACCTAACCAACTATACTTACCATCTTATTGATTAATCACAATTTTGACCTTTATCGTATCCACCTCATGATTTTGTCGGGTGAAACTTGCCTTGAGAAGTAGGCTCATTGGCAACTCACTCACCAGGACCCTTCCTATCACTCAGGTGCTATTCCTATCCCCATCCTTTTCCCAATAAATTTTCCTA
>PVJX010046931.1:0-12091 GCA_004027295.1 Dolichotis patagonum | reverse complement strand
TCATTGCCTCAATGCTCAAGGTAAGTAATGCTTTATTTTCAGTTATGGGTGCAGTCCATAGAATCTGAGAAGACGTTTTTATTTCCCTGTTTTGTGGTCAGGCTGAGGATTGCCCCTTTGGGAGTTTAAAAGATTGCCATCTCGTCAGTTTTGGATCTACAGTCTTTGGTCCAGTGATATCCTCTTTTGCATTTAGGGCGCAGGGTATGGGGCTTTGGTTTAATAGTGTTGGTATTTTGTCCCTTTTGTGGGCAGTCTTAGGCAAAATGGCCAGGGGCTTTACATGTGAAGCAGAGTGGTAGGCTGGCAGTGCCTATTTTTAAGTGAGCTGCTAAGGCTGCCACTAAGGCTTGTGTGCCTTGGGTGTTAACTTCCTTGCAAGCTAGGATCCATCTCTCAAGGTCATCACTTTTAATGGGGCCTGTTAGTGTCCTGCATGTGGGGGTAGCTCCTTCAAAAATCAACTCTTTAGCCAGAGCATTAGAAGCTCCCTCATGTTGTACCTTTCACTTGCAGGATTCTAGAACTTTATACACAAAGGAGGCAAAGTCCTCATTAGCCCCCTGCATTAGCTTGCTCTTTGGAGTTACAGGGCCTGCATGACAGTAGTTAGAAACTCTCAGGGCAGCTAGCCTTACTTGATCAAAATATTGGGAGGACCTTGTGCCTGTATGACTGGAGAGGCATAAATGCCTTCTCCCAGAAGGCATCCAAAATTGAGTACCACATTGGCTCTATGGTTTCTCTCTGCCTGTTGTTTGCATTCATCATTATTCATAGACAGCCAGTCTAGGTATTGACCACTACTAAAAATGGCTTTCGCCTGCTGTTTCCAGTCAGTGGGACAATTAATTTCCATAGTGTTTCAAGGAGTACCTGGGCAAAAGGTTCTTGGATGCCATCCTCCTTGACTGCCTCCTGGAGGTGCCTTAAAGTGGTATGTTCATGAGGATACCAGGGCAAAGGGTGAGCAGGATTCTGATGTAAATTAACAGGAAACACATCATTTACTCTTCCTCCCACTGCCAATATTTTCCCCTATTATCCTGAGTATGGCATAAGCCCTCATAATAATCATGCCATTCTGTAGTGGTAGACTGAGATTTCCTATTCATATTTGTCCAGCAGTAGGATTCTCATGGATCTTTAGGCTGTAATGTAGCTCTGTCACCAGTAGGTGGTGCTTCCAGACAGGCAGGCAGGTCATCCCAGTCAAGTTCCACTTTCATTGCCTGACAGGGCAGAGGATTGGGCATGTTGACCTGTGGGGAACTTGGCTGGGGTGGGGACATTTCTCTCACTGCCATCTTTGGACCCATTAAGGGTTCAAGAGAAGGGTCTGTTTTCATTACTTTAAGCAGCAGAATAGAGGTCCTCTCCTCAATTGGGTTTATTTGATCTTTTTGGTTCAGTGAGAGATCTTTTTCCAATTCTTGGGTAAGGGATGGAACCCCGTGGGCACCAAAGTGGCACAAGTGGCAGGATCCACTAACAGCAGGAAGGCTTTCAAATCAACCCAAGTCACATTGTCTGAGCCCGTTAGGCAAGCTCTAATGGTGAGCAAAGTAGGTTGGAGCTCCAGGGGAAAGACTTTCCATTCATGCTGTTCAAACACTTGGACACACTTTAGGAGCTGAGTCCAAGTCTGAGGGTCCCATAGGTAAGCAGTACAGAGCCAGGGTTTAAGGGGGAGAAGGATTTCCTAATACTGGGAAAGGGCGGAATAGGCAATTTTGCATTGCTAGCTTACAAGAGGGCAGCAAGAGCCCATGCCTGTGGGTGCTGCTCCTTGCAAAGGATGGAGCCCATCATGTGGGCGGGAGCCACTTACTGAGTCCAAAGGAGGCACAAATGCACCACTTTTGGCACCACTTGTGGCCATTTTGGGGCTGCAGGGGACTGGCAAGGGATGACAGAAAGAAAAATCTGGAGATCAGGCTGATAGTACAGATCTGACTTTATTACAGAAGTGCAGGAGTATATATGAGGCTGAAGAGGGAGGTGGAAGTGAGCTTAGAGAAGGATGGAAGTGAGTTTAGAGAAGGGCGGAAGTGAGCTTACAGAAAGCGGGGATGCACTGTGGAGCGGAGTCCGAGTGGGACAGCCCTAGCAGGGATGCTCTACTCAGTGTGCCAAGGAAATGGGATTCTGAGTGTGCTCAGACTCTCTCTTCTTCCAGGGAGGCCAGCTAGAGCTCTGGACCTAGACTTCCTACCATAAACTACGGTATAGATTAAATCAAATTAATAGATACTTACAGAGTGCTAATATAGCAAAAATTTACATATTGTATTCCACAGCATATGGAACTTTCTCTCAATTACACCACACTTTAAGCTATGAAGCATATTTAAATAATTATGAAATACATCCACAGCCTGTCAGATACAATCACACCCTAGCTTATCACAATGAAATAAAATAGAAATCAACAAGAAAGAAATTAGAGATAGTGACCAATCACAGAGATTTAATAATTCATTGTTGAATGACCAATGGTTCTCTGAACATACCAAAGAATAAAGTAAATTCCTAGAATCAAAGGGTAATGATGACACAACATATCAAAATCTCTGAGACACAATAAATACAGTCATAAGAAGAAAATTTATGGCTGAGTACCTACATCACAAAAAGAGTAATCTTGAACAAATAAATGAAAGTTACATCTCAATGTCCTAATGAAAAAGAACACCCCAAAGGCAAACACCGTGGAAGAAATTAAATTGTGAAGATCAGAGCAGTAATTCAATTAAATGGAGAGCCTTAAAGAATAACACAAAGGATCAATGGCTCAAAGAGTTGCTCTTTGAAACATAAATCTTAATAAAGCCTTAGTCAAAATTTAAAAAGAAAATGAGAAGTACCAACCTAAAAAATTTAGAACCAAAAAAGGGAAAATTACAACAGATGTCACTGAAATCCAGGGAATTACTAGAAATTACTTTGAAGACATATTCCAATAAATTGGAAAATCTATAAAAAATGTGTGTGTTCCCAGACACTTATGACACATGAATATTGAAGAAAGAAGACAACATTTTAAAAGATTCATTAAAGGGAACAAGACTGAAGTAATCATGAGAAAATCCCAATGAAGAAATTCCCAAGATTTGGTGTACTTATTGCTAAATTTTATAAAATTTGAAGAAAAACTAACACTAAGCATTTCAAAATTATCCTAAACCAAAAATGAAAGTCTACTTCCAAACTATTTCTATGAAGTAATTAACCTGTGTCTATGAATCCTTATCCTGATACCAAAATTGAACAAAGACTAAACACAAAATAAAACTGTAGATCAATATGCATGGTCAGTATGGAAGCAAATTTCATCAGTAACATTCTTAAAAACAAAATTCATCACCATAACGATCATGTAACATGGTCAAGCATGTGCCACCAATGATGCAATGATGTTTCAACCCATGTAAATCAATAAATGTAATATTCCACAAGATTAAAACCAAGGACAAATATAACATGGTTATCTCATTATATGTAACAAATGATTTTGAAAATACTTAACAGTCCTTTATCCTGAAAAATACCTGCAGAAGATATGTTATAAGAATCTTACCTCAGAAAGATAAAAATACTAATTTTAAAATGCAACTGCCATCATATTGTAATGGGAAACACTGAAAGCATATTCTGCAAAATTATGGATAGGACAAATGTGTTTGCTCTTTTCACTCCTGTTCAATACAGTATTTAAAATTTTCACCCCCCATAATTGAGCAAGAAAAAGAAATAAAAAGTATACAAATAAGAACGGAGGGCCCGGGGATTTAACTCAACAGCATAAGCATCTGCCTTGCAAGTCTGCAATTGTGAGTTTGATCCCCGGTAGCAATAAAAAAATTAAAAAGAAAGGAACAATTCAAATTCTCTCTATTTGATGATGATGTGACTCTTTACAAAAGGCTTTTAAAAGTCCAACAGGAAACCATTAAATACAATAAATTCAGTGAAGAGGTAAGATATAGAATTGCCACAAAAAATAAGTAACTATCTTATGTACCACAATGACCTACTAAGAGAGAAATGAAAATGATTTCATTTACAATAGTTTCAATAAATAACTAGGAATCAGCCTATCAAACAAGATGGAAGACCTTTGTAATGAAAAGTACAGATCACTGAAAAACTATTGTGAAAGACATTAGAGAATGGAAAAATCTGTCTTGTTCACATACTGGCAGAAATATGCCAAAATGGCCACATTACAAAAACTAATCTACAGTTTCTGGTTCTCCCTGGTAAAATACTAACAACATTCCTCACCAAACTAGAAAATCAAACCAAGCATTTATAGAGAATTTCAAAAGACCCATAATAGTCCATGCAAACCTCAAAGCAACACAGTACCACATTTAAAAGTATAATATAAAGCCAAGAAACAGAAACACAGTGCTTTTACCAAAACAGACATGTAGCCAAATAAAACAGAAGACATAAAAAGAAACGCATTCATCTAAATCCATTTGACCAGCCGAGGATTTAGCTCAGCAGCCTAAATGCCTGCTTGGCAAGCACAAGGTCATGAGTTCAATCCCCGGTACCAAAAAAAAAATCCATTTGACCTTTGACAAAGAAGGCAAAAATAAGTGTTAAAGAAAAGACACCTTTCAGCAACAGCCACAAGGAAAACTATCCATTGGCAGAAGAATGAAATGAGATTTTACTCTGTACTAAAATCAGACAAAATGGATAGAAGTTTATTGTGTAAGACTGGGCACCTCACAACTGCTGGACTATGATGTAGGAAATAAGCTTAAAGTTATAGGCACAGGAAAAGACTTCGTGAATAGGACCACAACAGCAAAGGAAGTAAATCAGCAATAAGCAAATTAGAAGACAACTAAGTAAAAAACTTCTCTACACCACAGGAAACAATGAACAGAAGGCACAACTGAAAAAATGGGACAAAATCTTTACCAGCTACTCTCCAAGAGAGGATTAATATTTAGAATATGTAAAGAATTCAAAAATCTGAACACCAAAAGAAGCAGCCTAATCATTAAATGAACAAGTGAATTGAGCAGAAAACCCTCAAAGGAAGAAATATAAAGACCAGCCAAAAGGGTTGAGTACAGACAGTGGTGCATAAAGGAAATTTAGAAGATTTTTACTAGAAAATTCATGTACTCAGTAATGCAGGAGGCAGATAAACACAGATACATTAAGGCAACCTGCAGGACTAACCCATCAAATCAAGCCCAGGATCAGGGAAGTGCAGAATGGGAAGCTGGGCCACTCAGACACCCAGCACTCCTTACACGCCAGGCCCACTGGTAAACATATCATCCCTGAAAAGTATCTAATGTGCTTGAAAGAGGGAGCATGCCTGCTGAGATTGGCTCCAGCCTACCCACTCTCCTCACTGGGAGAGGGACTCCAGTAAGGGAGATATTCATGGACTAAGGACCCAGTGTAACTGATAGTCAGATAATCACTCAGAGAGGGTGACTGAAAAATCAACAGCATGCCTTTGTGAAAGTAAAAAACAAAGACAGTTCTACTTAGGGAACCATGGTTCAGAGAGTTGCAGGTACATGTAGTGGTCTCCACTGATGTGGCCCTGGGGAGAAAAGTAACATGATCAGCAACACAACATGCTATTTCCCATCATGACACCTGTGCTTCTGAGTCCGTAGAATATCCTTGCCACTGCCCATTGTTCAATGTCTGAACATGAGACCTTCTACAACGAAGCAAATGCTTCTAAATCCCTAGAGTCCACAGCATCACTGAGAGCACAGCCAGAGTATTGTTACACTGTACAGAGCTGAGAAAAAGCTCAAGTAAAGAGCCTGGGAAAGGAGGCACAGCCAGAGGGTGCAGCATACTGTACCCATCTAGTACCTCACAGAATGAAAAGATAGATGTGGAGGTCAGGTTGATCACAGAGGGAAAGGAGTGGAGACTGACAAGGCTATTAAGAAATCAGTGAAAACTGGATACTGGACTAACCACAGTGCACCTTCCTCCCCTCTAACTTCACTGAAGTATCTGATCACAGGACAAAGGCACAAACCTCTACCCATCCATGCCCATGGAAGCATAATCAAAATCAAACAGAGCACAACTAAAGAGGGAAAGAAGAAGACTCTAGTCCATTCAGCTCCTAAATTCAAGCCACACACTGCAGGAAAGAAAACAGATCATAGGAGGAGAACCAGTTTAGTTCATTGCAAAAGAATGCAGACCTGTGATTAAAGGAAAAGCAAAATAAATCAAATCAGTACCCTGCTTACCAGTCCCAGAAGCACCATCTAATTCAGTGTTCATGACATACTCTGTCCAACAATCATCCTTTGGTGCCTGAAAGTTGATTCTTCCACACTAAGGCCAAAATTCTGTTGAATGCCATGAGGCCTAGGCACTACAGAGTTTAAGGGCTGAATTACACCTTGTGGTGTCCATAGGTGTTGCAGGAGATTGAGAAAGGAACTGCATAACCTGGGTGCATTGTGCAGTGTTACATTATAGGTATAAAATGGAGCACGTTGTTTTGTTTCATTTTGTTTTTTTAAGAAGATCTCAACAGGTATCTCAGATTGACCTTGAATTGGCAATACTTCTCCTTAAGCATCCCTAGTGCTGGGATTATAGGCATGTACCACCACACTTAACTCCAAAAGAGCAGTCTTTTGTTAAAAATAATTTTATTTAAAGACAAAACAAAACAAAACAAAACAAAACAGAATAAAGGGTATCAACAATACAGTATTCCAAGGAAAAAAGGAAAAGTACAACAACAAAAAAACCTAAGAAATTATTACTTGACAAATTACATGCTGACTTCTTGGAAATAGTTGTTCAAATTTCAAACTTAAAACATGTAAAGTAGATATTCAAATAGTAAGACTGTTAACAGTTCTACTCCATGATCTGAACAAAAACAGCAATATAGTCATCCATCTTAACCACTGAAATATACATGCAATTATATCACAAGGATAAAATTAGAACAAAACAGAGCAAAGGAGATCACAAGAAAGCAATGTAAGAGACATAAATCTCAAAACTAGACAATCAGAGATATTCACTCTCTATCATTTTGACTCTTGTTTTCTTCCAAATAGTTGTCCATATTGTCACATACAGGGAATTCACATGAAAAAATCTAGTATGGAATTGATCTGAGCAGGGTGAGGAGGGCACTTCAGGTCTTCAAGACCAGATATTATGGAAGCCAACAATGGCTGTCATGGCGTCTCTCATTCTCCTCAAAACAGCTATCTATACCTTAATGTGTGGTGAACCTAGACAAGGCAAAACAAGCTAATATCACTTTGAACAAAAAGTGATAGTTTTGCTGGACTTCACATCATGACATTATGGAAGCAGCACTGGGTACTGTAGTGTCTCTTTCTCTTCAAAGTAGTTGTTCATTTCAACATGTGTTATATAGTTGATTCTCGTAAACTGTTTATAAGCTCTACACATGCATGAGTCTCTACATGTATATCTATCATTTCTGTATTAGCAGGAAAAACAAAACAAAGCAAGATAAAATAAAACAATATCTGAAAAGCATGAGATAGAAAAGTCACATAAAACCACAATACAAGGTGATCTACAATGGTTACCATGATGTCTCTGCAGTGTATAAAAACATTAATAAAAATGAAGCATTAGAGACATTATAAGACTTCAAAAGCAAGTAATAATCAAACCAGAGTGGGTATCTTAGTGAATATTGTCATCTTCAGTGTAGTTTCCTATATACTTCGACTTGATGCTATCAATCATAACAGATTTGAATAAAATCAGTCAATATAAAGTGGTAATCTAACAACCCAGATTCAAATAATATCAGTCATAATAAGACAGTATAAGTTTTAAAGGGCTTCAAGTTAAGTTGATAGGAAAACTAGGGATGATTACGATAATATGTCCTCTTAATTTGGGGATAGCTGACGATGTCCTCAAGCCTAGTGTAAGTAGAAAAACTGGAACAGCATGTAATCCATCCAAGCAGACTAATGAGAATAATGTAGATTTTAAATCTTGTTACCCAATTAACAATATCCTCTGCCTCCCTTTTTTAGACAATTCCTCCCCTTTCACTCCCATGGGGTGCACTGCTTGTTTTGGGTCCCACTGCCTCCCTATATAGAGCAGCTCAATGGACCCTATCTCCAGATCTACTCTGCCTGTGTTTCTCTCTGTTAGTATTTCGAGGCCCTCTATACTAGAGATTATAGCCAATCTTCTCTGCCTCATTTCTGCTATTCTATTTTTCTGCCATTGACAGTCTATTTTTCTCTTCAACTCCACTGTCTGCCTCACTTACTGAGGCCTCTCTGCCACTTTTCCTGAAATGTTCGTATTCTTGTTCTCTCTCCCTAGAATGTCCTTCAGTATTTTTTATAGGGTTGGACTGGTGGTCACAAATTCTCCTAGCTCCTCTTTGTCATGGAAGCATCTTGTTTCTCCATTAATTTCTAGATAGAGTTTTGCAGGATACATCAATCTGGGCTGGAGATTGTTCTCCTTCAGCACTTGAATTACTTTACTCCAAGATCTTCTTGACCTGATGGTCTGTGTCGAGAAGTCTGCCGTGATTTTGATGGGTTTTCCTTTATAGGTGATCTGTTTCTTTTCTCTGATGTCTTTTAATATTCTGTTCTTACATTGAATTTCTGGGACCTTGATTATTATGTGTCTGGGTGTAGCTCTGTTTGGGTTGTAGGTGGCTGGCGTTCTGTATGCTTCATACCTCTGCATATCATTTCTTTTTTCTATGCTTGGGAAATTTTCCTTAATAATTTCTTTGAATAGCCTTTTTAATTCCTCTGATTTGATTCCTGCTTCTTCATTCACATATTTTATTCTTAAGTTATAGATCCTCTTGTCATCTTCCAGTCTTTGTATCTTTACTGCCTGCTACCTTGTTATTTTTAAGAGATCTTCCCTTTCATGACCCCACATTGCAAGCCTGTGTTCAATTTTTGCTAGTCTATCTTTTGTTTCTTTCAAGCAGTTTTGCCAGATTTCTATGGAGTCTTTAGTTTCCTGATAATCTCTTTGAATCTGCTTCATGAATTGTAGGGTTTTTTTCTGAATTCTTCATTAAATTTTTCTCTCCTTTTGTGTTCCTCCATTCTTCTGTCTGTGTCTTCTTGAGAGGTGCCCAGCCCTTCTTTTATTAATCTACTTATCTCTTGTTTAATTTGAACTAATATTTCAGTTTTGGTGCCACTTACAAGGTCCTGAAGGTATCTCTTTATATCTGCTAATGCTGTTTTTGATGTTGCCTTTTTGCTGCCTTCAATCTCCTTTGTATTTACCTCTCCTGGATCAATGTTCTCAGGGTTGGGGGCTGGGAGTTTTTTTTTATTTCTCCCTTTTCGTCATCTTTTTGGTTCCTTCCATACAAGTGTACAGTGTAATTCCCAGACCCTTTTCTTGTTGGTTAAGGCTAATCTCGAGGGCGAAGACTAGGAGCTTTAGCCCCCTTCAATAGGTTATCAGAGATTAGAGTTCACCCTCAATCAGTGTGTGCTAGCTCCTCCCCTCGGGCCAGTTAACCTTTGCAGGCCTTCACTGCGTCAGTGTGCACCGATCTAAGGAAAGTAATTTGTAGCAACTCACTGGGTCTCCAACAGGGGTGCAGCCTAGTCCAAGCAGATTCCACCAATCTGCTCAGCAAGGGGAAAAACCAGCTGAAGCCACTTCCTTATGGAGTTAGGGCTGTCCTGCCCAAATTCAACATGTCATCCAGTCGGTTTCCCCTTTCCCATGGGAGGGTCTTATTCCCATCACTCACTGCATGTTGATCCCAGTCCCTGAGAACTGCAGGGCTCCCCTACCTCCGACTTCAGCGTGGCTGTGTTGGGAATTCACGGTGCCTCTGGGTGGGTCATGTGCAGGTCTTACACTTGGAAAAGAAATTCAGTGTAGCATTCACTGAGTGATTAAGTAGAAGATGTTTTGGAAAGGGGGTATTTGTTTCAGACTGAGCCACTGTAAGAATCAGAAGCCATAGAATATCTATACGTCAGTTGCCTGGGTAGGAAATTTCCCAGAGATGCAGACATAGAGAAGATGCTGGCTACCCAAAGACCTCCTGAGACTTTTCAGCTCAGGTCAGGAAGTATGAGGCATCTCACCCTCCATGGTAAGAAACCAGGCTGGTTTCTGGGGAGAGATCGAAAGCACTGTCATCAAGTCCAGTGGACTGCTTATCATCACACCATTGGCCACTCACATTACGTACAAAGTTTAGTGGTCTTTCTTTTTCCCATCTGACAAGATGATCAAGGAGATGATCAAGAAAATGCCTGAATTTGAACAGGTGCCACCTGCTGGGGTGTGCAAAGAGCCTTTAAGGGGCACCTCACATAACCATAGGCCAGAGAGTTTTGCACAAAACACAGTGATTTGGAGTTCACAGAGAGACATGAAACCTTGATGGTGAGGGGTTACTAGAGTTCTAAGGTGGACACTGTGGGAGGTCAAGGTCTTAAGGTCTGGCTGGCTGCCCAGGCAGAAGAAAGAGTCGGAGCACACTCAGACACCCTGTTCCTTGGCACACTGAGTAGAGCATCCCTGCTAGGGGCCCCCACTCAGAGCCAATCCCACAATGCATCCCTGCCTTCCCTAAGCCTACTTCCACCCTTCCTGAAGCTCAATCCCACCCTTCCTTGGAGGTCACTTCTGCTCTTCTTCAGTCTATATAGACTCCTGCACTTTCTTAATAAAATTGGATCTGTGCCATCAGCCTGATCTATGCAGTCATCTCTCCATCGCCCCTTGCCTGTCCTCCAGAGCCCCCAAAATGCTGCCAGTGGCACCCAAATGTGGGGCAATTGTGCCTCCTCAGACTCGGTAAGAGTCCCCCGCTCACATCATGGGCCCCACACTTTGCAAGCAGCAGCAGCCACCGGCATAGGATTTTGCTGCCCTCTTGCAGGCTAGGCAATGCAAAATTACCTGTTCCACCCTTTCCCAGTATTGGGAAATCCTTCTCCCCTTTAGTCCCTGGCTCCACACTGCCTAGCTATGGGACCCTCAGACTTGGACTCAGCTCCTAAAGTGAGTCCAAGCAGTGGAGCAACATGAGGGGAAAGCCTTTACCCTGGGGCTCCAACCTACCTTACTTACCATCCAAGAGTGTTGATGGGCTTGTACAGCATCACTGGGGTCAATGCCGAAGCTTTCCTGCTATTAGTGGATCCCGCCACTTGCACTGCTGCAGCACCCGTGGGGTGTCCATCCCTTACCTGTGACTTGGAGAAAGATATTTTGCAGAGTCAATGGGATAGGGTAAACTCAATGGAGGAGAAGGCCTCTATTCTAGTGAAAATCTACCCTTCTCTCGAGCCTTTAAAAGCTCCAAAGATGATACCAAGAGAAGGGTCCCCACCCCGGCCAAGTTCACAACAGAACCTCTGCCCTGTCGGACAATCAAAGAGGAACTTGATAGGGAGGACCCACCTGCCTACCCGGCAGCACCACCTACTGGCGATGATGGGTCATTACACCAAATGATTCATGGAAATCTTACTGTCAGACAAATATAGATAGAAAATATCAGTCTACCACTACAGAATGGCATGATTATTATGAAGGCTTATGCTGTATTCTGGGTAACTGGGCAAAACACTGGGAATGGGAAAAAGGGGTAAATGATGCATTTCCTGTTAATTTACATCAGAGTCCTGCTCGCCCTTTGCACTGGTATCCTCATGAACATACCACCTTAAAGCGCCTCCAGGAGGCATTCGAGGATGGCCTCCAAGAACTTTTTGCCCAACTACTCCTTGAAACAGTCAGTATGTAACTTAATCGTCCCACTGACTGGAAACAGCTAGCGTTTTTAGTAGCGGTCAATACCTAGACAGCCTGGCTCTCTATAAGGATGAATGTGAACAACAGTGTGCCCCAAATACAAACGTGGTTATTGCTGGGAGACAGACTGCTGCTCTAAGACTGATAGAGATGACAGCCCTTTAAATTCCAAACAGGGTGACCCTCAGCCTGACAACAAAAAAGTACCCAATAAACAACAAACATAACTCACAGGTATTATTGATATAAAAGATTGCTTCTTTTCCATCTCCCTACATCCTGAAGA